>CAHIKZ030000098.1:737500-847500 GCA_903632075.3 Acanthosepion pharaonis
CTTCCTTCCATCCATCCAATCCATCCACCCTCCCTTCTTCCATCCATCCATCCATCCTTCCTTCCTTCCTTTTTTCCTTCCATCCATCCATCCATCCTTCCTTCCTTCCTTCCTTCCGTCCTTCCTTCATTCCTTCCATCCATCCATTCTTCCTTCCTTCCATCCATCCATTCTTCCTTCCTTCCGTCCATCCATCCTTCCTTTCTTTCTTCTTTTTGTCCTTCCTTCCATCCATCTATCCTTCCTTCCTTCCTTCCTTCCTTCTATCCTTCCTTCCTTCCTTCCTTCTATCCTTCCTTCCTTCTATCCTTCCTTCATTCCTTCCTTCCTTCCTTGTATCCTTCCTTCATTCCTTCCTTCCTTCCTTGTATCCATCCTACCTTTCTTGCATCCATCCATCCATCCATCCATCCATCCTTCCTTCCTTCCATCCATCCATCCTTCCATCCATCCATCCATCCATCCAACCTTCCTTCCTTCCTTCCATCCATTCTTTCTTTCTTCTTTCTATCCTTCCTTCCTTCTATCCTTCCTTCCTTCCTTCCTTCCTTCCTTGTATCCTTCCTACCTTTCTTGCATCCATCCATCCATCCATCCATCCATCCTTCCTACTTTCCTTCCTTCCTTCCTTCCTTGTGCCTTTATGTTTGTTAGTGTCAACAACATTTTGGGAAATCATTCTCCATTCAAGATCATCCATAGTTGTTGAAATCCTCTATTGTGTTTTTGCTTTACAGACATAGCGATTGATCTGTTTTTATGGCTTATTGACCTTTTGCAGGTTGTTTAAAGCCAGAAAATATACTTAGATTTTAAGAATTTTTTTTTAGAGATAATAATGATTTAGCAATACAAGGTTATCCAAGATACTAATGATTTAGTGATACAAGTAGTGATTTAGTTTTTCTAATTAACCAATAGCTAAGAGGAGAAGAGGTTAATTCATACCTTTCCCAAGGGCATGCAAGAGAATATAATGAACTTGACTGAAACTGGAACTCAGCCTTCTGATTAACAATTATGAGACATTATCCATTACGTCACCTGCACTCTTAAGCTTAAAACATCTGTTATTCCCAAGCCATCACCCATCTAGGTACTGATCAGGTTTGACTTTGCTTAATTTCAGTGATTGTATTAGAACTGGTGTTTCAATGTGATATGGCCATAAAGGCATAGTATCTGCACATTATGTATTCGTGTGGCTGGATTTTAATTCAGACTTGTCATTCTACTAGATTGTGAACTACAGCCAGAGAGTCCAGCTGTCCTACTATTTAACCCATAGCTAGGGGAGGGAAGAGATGAACTCATACCCTTCCTAAGGTTATTTGTGTGAAAGTAGAGGTAATGAATTTGACTTAGTTTGTATATTCATTTTATAAGTTTATAAGTGTGAAAAATGAGGAAGTGGCTTAAGTCTATTAAAATATGTGCATTGTATTCCCAAATGAAGATGAACCAGTACTTGAGCCCAGCCTAACTCAATAATGTGCTTGAGCCTAGCCTAACTCAATAATGTACTTGAGTCTAGATTACCTCAATAATGTACTTGAGCCTAGCCTCAATAATGTACTTGAGTCTAGATTACCTCAATAATGTACTTGAACCTAGCCAAACTCAATAATTTACTTGAATTTGAATCAATAATACTGTAATATTAAACTTAAAAGATGACACTTATACTCTATCAAACATGGCAATCATATCAGGTTTGTGTAGAGGCAAATGAATCCATTAATAATTTCTGTAATTCACTATAGAATTGTAATGATGGAAAATTCTCACATTTTTGCATTAATCATCCAATGGGTTCTTATCAACATCACCAAATAAAGGTAAATTATGAAAGATTCCACATTCAACAAAAAAATTAAAATTTTTAATTACTTTGAATAAATTTTGGTGAATTATCATTAACGTTATCGACTTGAATGTTCACCGAAGCCTCTGTAAAGTTTTGGCCTTTCACAGAATGATCCATCATTCTTGTATTCTCAGCTCTGACCTAACAAAAAGAAAAAGAAGATGTGAAAAAATAAAAACAAGAAAAGGAAAGAAATAAAGAGGAAAATAAGAAAGAAAAGAAAAGTGAAAAAGAAAAAGGAAAAATAGAAAAAACAAAACATTAAGAAAAGAAAAAGGAAAAACGAGAAGGAAAAAGAAAAATGAAATTAAAATTTAAAAGAAAAACCAAAGAAAATTCAAAACCAAAAAAGGAATAGAAAAAAAATAAACAAGAAAATATACAGGGAAGAAAGAAGAAAAAAGCAAGAAAAAAAGGGGAAAAAGAAAGTAAGAAGACATATTGAATCAATCTGCAAAATTTAATCTCCAGAACCTAAATGAGTTTTATATATTTTAACCAAATCTGTTTTAATATAGTTTTGATAAGGGCTTAATAATTATTTTGAAATATTTTCTCAACAATTATAATTATGAGTTATGAGTTGCTGCAACTGGTGTAACATCCGAGTAAAAGGAATTGGCAGACTGGGTTCAGATTCTTGCCATAGTTAGTGTTCATTTTAGAAATATACCCTGAGGAAAGGCAAGTATAATTGGAAATTGCATTGTTTTTCATAGCACAAAATTTTTATTTCCTAGTTAACTAGACTATGCTGTTGTTGATTTGAATTATGATTTGATAACTTGAGTTGTTAACTTGGAATCTTTGCTGTGTATACTTTCCTTAACAAAGTTTTTTAAATGTTCCCCCAATCCAAGGCCCAAGAACCCCTCAAGGTAGACAATTACTGTGCTGTGTTTTATTGGCATAATAAAAGGCAAGAAGTGAAGTACATAAAGTTACAAAGGAAAAATATCCTGTCAGGAGTCTGTTCCACAAAGCAGCAGTTCATAGGAAAAAGTTGTCCAAGTGGAACTTCCTCCTTATTCATGGAATACAAAGGAAATGAGGAGTACATGGCATGGCCATTGTGTACATGGCATGGTGAATGAGGGCTGGTGGAACCAAGGAATGTAACACACCAGAACACTTTCCATAGAAATAGCAATAGTGTAGCGAGAGGCTTGTGACGTCACATCTGTGGAAAGGGATTATAGGGTAGAAATTAATTTGTCACCCACAAGGTAGTGTAGATGCTTTTGAACTCAAGATATGCAAATGAGAACTGGGAAGCTCCAACCTAGAAAAGAGAGTGCATAGCAGGAGGAGTAAGGTACTTACTGGAGTGGTACAATGAACCAACAATCAGTGGTGATTCTGGAATCACAACTTAAGAATGAGTTTTAGTATAAGTATGTTACTTTACTAAATTAAACGGAATAACTTTTCATACATAGTAGTGCAGTTCTACTCTTTTCTTGCCCTCTTTTCCATTCTCAAGCTGTTGGACCACAAGAGAGGTTAACTTTAAAATCAAAGGGTTAATACTAATGTCAATACTAGAAGAACAGTATAATTTGTCTGCTCTGATTTTTTTCCTCTACAAAACTTAAAAAAGTGTAAGGGCCAACTGAGGGTTCAGCCAAAATTGGGTGGGGTTCGTGGGCATTGGCCCCTTCTGGCCTCCCTGTAGAGATGCCACTACCAACAATATTGCCAGCATATTTATATATATATATATATATATATATATATATATATATTATTTATTTATTATAATTTTATCATATAGACAAAACGATTTTACTCACTACAAAGTTGCATCTTTGTAGTGAGTAAAATGGTTTTGTCTATATAATAAAATTATAATAAATAAATAATTATCACTCTACTATCGGTATCAAGCCCTCTTTTGGATTAATGCTGTGAACATTTGTTGGAATATATATATTACTTTTCATGTTGCTACATGCCTTACTTCTTGCCTATCTCACACTGCAAATTTTTTCTAAGCTCTATACTAAACATTAAATCTATTACGAAAAAAGAACTAAACAAAATGAACACAAAACGATCAGCTTTAAAAAAGGACTCGTAACTGGAAAAACTGAATGAAAAAAGAATGTTAACAACAAATACTTTTTCACACCCAACCCAGTTCTGCAGAATCAGAATCAACGTTCAGTTTAAGCAAGCGAATGAATCAATTGGAGTAAAGTGCCGTGCAGAAATAAATTTTTCCCACTTCATGCAGCTATCGATTTTTTTTGCATGCTAGCATGCTAGTTAACATTCATGTCAGTCAGCTGTTGGCTCTCATGCTGGCCTATAGAATCTTCCTGCCTATTCGTGGCAGCCAGCTATTGGCTTTCACTCTGGGCAGTACAAAATGGCTGCAAACTACATGAAAACTGCTGTAGAAGCATGAAAAATTGATTATTTCCACTATCAATGGGAGTTGGGAAATACAAAGTTGGTCTTGGCCTTCCCACTAACTTGGAGTATATGCATGTAAATTTTGGTGCAAATTTGTTGAAAATTGCGGCCGTGCATTTGTTACACACACGCATCCTGCCTTAAATATATATATATATATATATATATATATATAACCTTAATCATTTATTCGAAAATTATAACATAAAAATGTTATGAAATCACTACAAAAATAGCCATTTTGTTTCAACACTTCTGGTGTCTTATCAAATGATGGTGTTAATACATCAATCCTATACTCAGGTATATATATATATATATATATATATATATATATATATATATATATATATATATATATATATATATATATATTTATTGAGGTCTGAGGTGAGTAACAGAGTTAGGCACTTACCTGAAATATGTGTTCTTATGACAAATGTAGCAATAAGAGAGAGTTGGAGAAGGATTTTCAACTGGTCTACAGCATTTAGTTAAATTTCTTTAGCAATAAAAATACTTACTTTGAAAGAGAAAGTTTTAATTTGAGTTCCATCTGCATCTAGATTTCTCCAAAGGGAAATAACTCCAGTGTTGGCATTGATAAAAAATGGATTTTGGGGGTTCCAGTCAACAATGGAGAATTCAGTTCTCTTATTCTCTTCTGCAACATCATCATCCAAGACATTCACTCTGGGAAAGAAGAAAAATGAAGCTTTTTTAACAGAATAACTTGCTAGAAGAATGTGGTTTTATAAATGTTTTCTGATATTTTATCTCTTGAAAATCTTTGGGTTTTCTTTTTTTTTCATTTTATCATTTAACCAAATTTTTACAGTTTTGTTTCATCTTGTTTTTTTTACTCTTTCAACTTTCTGTGTTGTGTTTCACATTGTCTTTCATGTAGTCTTCATCTATCTTTTATTTTTAAACTCTCTCTCTCTCTCCCTCCCTGCTTCTTTCATTTCTCTTTTCTTTTGATTTTATCTTAATATTCCTCTTTCTTTCTTTCTTTCTTTCTTTCTTTCTTTGTTGTTTTTCTTTGTCCCTCTCTGTTTTCTTTCTTTCTTTGTTCATCTAACCTTAAGACTTCATCTAACCTTTACTTTTAAACTCTCTCTCTCTCTCCCTCCCTGCTCTTTTCACATTTTTTTATTTTATTTTAATATTTCTCTTCCTTTCTTTTGTCTCTTTTTCTTTCTTTCCTTTCTTTCTTTTCTTTCTTTTTTTCTTTCTTTCTTCATCTAACTTTAAGTCTTCATTTAACCTTTACTTTTAAACTTTCTCTCTCTACCCCTGCTTCTTTCATTTCTTTTTTCTTTTGATTTTATCTTAATTTTTCTGTTTCATTCTTTCTTTCTTTCTTTCTTTCTTCATCTAAACTTAAATCTTCATCTAACCTTTATTTTTAAACTCTCTCTCTCCCTCCCTGCCCTTTTCACTTTTTATTTTATCTTAATATATCTCTTTCATTCTTTCTTTTCTTTTTTTCTTTCTTTCCTTTCTTTCTTTCTTTCCTTTCTATTCTTTTTTCTTTTCTTCATTTCTTCATATAACCTTTACTTTTAAACTTTTTCTCTCTCTCTCTACCTGATCCTTTCTCTACTTTTTCTTTTAATTTTATCTTAATATTTCTTTCTTTCTTTCTTTCTTTCTTTCTTTCTTTCTTTCTTTTGATTTCCTGCTTCTTTTTCTCTTCCTGTTCCTTTGCAACAATTTTTTTAGACTTCTTTTTTTCATTATTTTCTCCTTCAGTTTGTTTTTTTCTTCAATCTTGCCCTCTCCTCCATTTTTCTCTTTATTTCTCAATTCTATTTTATTTACTTTACATTCTTTTTTCTTTTTTTTTCCTATTTTTTTTTATGTTTGTCATTCCTCTCTTTCATTCTTTTACTCATTCTCTTGTTTTGCTGTCCTCCCCCCACTCTTTATTCCTTATACAATCTTGAACATAAAGAAAGAAAGAAAAGGAGACTTACTTTAAAATCGTCGACCCAACAGTTGAATTCTCAAAAATATGTGTTTTATACTGAGACTTTTGAAAACGAGGCACATTATTGTTGATGTCCTAAAAAACAAAATTTAATGTTTATATTTAACAAATAAAAGTGTATGATTTCAATTCCTCAAAAGTATACTCTGGATATATCAAAAAAGAGAGAGAAAGAACAAGATATTTTCCTGAATGAAACAAAGAATTCCATCAGAAATTCTCTGAAGTTTACCTGACATCAGTTAAAAGAGTGAACAGAGTTAAAGATAGACTTAGAAACCAAAATAGTTCAGCATAAAAACTTTAATTTTATTTTAAATGTGATATTTGTTCTGTTTTTTCTTTTTAAAAAAATGACAATATTTTTAATCAATATTTTATTCTAAAAAAAATTTTATTCTTTAAGAATTTTATGAAATTTCATTCTTCTTTAAAAACAACATTTTTATATGGAAATAGCAAGACATTTTCACCTACTGATTGTTGCATTTTGTAACTGTATGAGTTAATGTTGGGCCAAAATGGAAGTTAGTATAAATTTCACTTTTGTAGAACCAATAGTAAGAATCTTAAAAAGAGAGATTTTGAGAAAAACAGAGGAAAAGATGGTCGTTTTTGTCAGTCAGTTATGAAGATGTCAAGGTGATGGTAGGAAATGTCACAACAGTGTCACCCAACTCACAACAAACGTTAATATATCAATTAGAAATTATTTGAAATATTTTCAGAGCAATTAGTAACAAAAGAATATGTTCGATAAATCCATTACATTTGAAATGAATGAGAAACAAGAAGTTAGACATGATGTGGTTAACATTAATGAAATGTGAAAATGATCCATTTTTGCATCATATAAGATGATGAAAATGTTTTTTATAATAAATTGAAAATGTTTGGATGTGGAAGTTGAAGCTGTATCACCAACCCTTGGAAGATAAAAATGAATGTTTGATGAAACATGGTAAAGCATAACTTCTTTTAAACAGGCTAAACAATCAAAATATATGATGGAATGATTTATTTGAAACTCAAAAAGAAATCAAGTCAGTTTTACTGCATTTTGTCAGGCAACCAAAATGACATTCCTCTTTCCTGTTGAAGAATTCAAATTTTATGCAACTCATCAATTCACATGATCTCTTACACATTTTTTTGAGTATCTCAACTATACTCTTTCAGGATTAAAGTTATGTATCCTACTTTTTCACCCCCCGACCTCTTACAAATGCTTTTGTTTTTCAAGTATCTAGACCACATCATTGCAGGAAAAAAATTGAAGAAATTTTTAATGAATTAACTAATTCATTAAAGGAAGAACCTTTTAGGAATAAATGACTCGCTTCCAACTTGAAAAAAGTACAGAGCCGCAAGTGGAATATTTTCATAGAGTAAATTATTTTTCAATGCTTTAAAAATTATTTTAAATAAAGCTGAATCACCTAACTTCAAAATATGAGTATTTTAAGTGCATTCTCAAAAGTATTGTGATGAATGCAACCATAGTTGTCTCCCCCTCAAATAACTTCTTTTTCTTCTTCTTTAATGTGCTGTGTTCCTTCAGGAGGTCGGTGATCAAGGCTCTCTATAACTTTCTATCTTGTATAGCTCTTAGCAGTTTTTCTCCTTTGCTAAGGTTTCTGCCCCCAGTTCTACTATCCATTCACACAAGCTCATCAGGTAAATGGCATGCTTCCTTCCCCTATTTCTCCAACCATCAATATGCCCTGTGAGGGTTAACTTTTCCAATCCTTCCTTCCTCATTATGTGTCCAAGGAATTTCATCTCTTTCTTCGGTATTCTGAGTATAAGTGTTCTTTCTGTTGCCATTTTTCTTTAAAATTTCCTTGTTGCTTATTTACTCTATCCATAGAATTTTTATTATCCTTCTGTAGAACTTCTTGAACTACTTGATTATAAAAGAAATGGTTGCACCTTATATATGAGCAGTGGTCAAATTGCATTGAAAAAACTTCATTATAAGTTAAACATTTGCATGTTTTTCATTACAGCAATATTGTTAAAAGTCAGTTTTCATGTACTTCTTCTGCAATTAATTGATCTTTTACTTAAAGATGGTAATTTAGATGCTTTTATGCCTTAATAGTCTGTATTTTTTCTCTTTGTATTCCAATTACTTTTGCTCCTTCAAATATTTTATTGCTCATTAGCCCTTTAAATGTTATCAAATATCTTTTTGTAACTGTGGTGAAAGCAACCATAGTTGTCTCCCCTTTGGACTACTCTGCTACAAATGCAACGGTCACAACTCACATATGGGCAGTGGTCAAACTGCATTCAATAAAACTTCATTACAAGCATTGCTCTGTTTTTCTTCACAGTTATATTAATTTTTTCTTATTATCTATTTCAATTTAGCAACACAGAAATCACTTATTACTGAGAGAGATAAAGTAGGTGTACATTATAAATAAATTTTGCTGTAATTGCTGGAATGCAAAAAATATGAAAACCAGTAATCCATCATATAAAATGTGAAGCAATCCATAGTTACTCAGTATTTTTGGCACCTCTTCTTTTTATGGAAGACAATGTTCTACATTACAAAGAACCATTTTTCATTTTCAGTCTTCTGTGTTACGAGAAACAAGAAAAGACTGGTTTTGAATATTTTACATGACAACATAGTGTTTAAGTTCATGCTTCTGTTGTGAAGTCCTAAGTCCTTTGTGTTCCTATTCAGTGCTCATGCATAGTAGATTTCCTCCACCTAACTGGAGTCATTATCTAGCCTAGGTATTCTGGCAATGTTAATTGGTTATTCTCGATATCACCAAGTCTCCTTGTAACAAAGGAGGTTTGTGCTCTTTGTTTTTCTTGTGATTCTTCTATCATTTCATTTTCAGGGTTTCTTTCTCTCTCCTGGAATCTTAAGGTATTTCTTTCTCTGGGAGATCTTGATCTATCTTGATTTCTCTCATTATTATGGCTGTATTCATCCATTGACTGTTCTTCCTCACTTTCCCAATCATATTGTCACTCTTGATCATCACTATGTTCATCTTCAGACATTTCATCCTTCAAGGTTAGGTTTCATTTTTGTTCAGCACTATCATTATTTTTGGTATCTGTGGATATTTCTTTGTCAGACATTTTATTCTTCAAGGGTAGGTTTCATTTTTGTTCAGCACTATCATTACTTGAGGTATCTGTGAACATTTCTTCATCACTTTCCTCCTTGTATTCATTTTGAGGTCTTATTTAACTGCATAGTCTAGTATGCTACTCCCATTTTTTCTTATTACATCTGTGTTGTGTCATTTTTGCATTAAAAATTTGTCTTCTCTGTGAGTGTCTCTTTATTTTTCTTGTACCAAATTTTTTCATTCATAGAATGTGACATGGTTAAGGAGCTCTGATTTGTCTTCCCATTAAGGCCAATGGACTCTCTAGCCTTTCTGTGTGCAATAACTTAAACATAGTCTAGGTAAAAAAAACTTCTACTTTCTCTTTTTGTTGTAAAAATGCCTTTAATCCTATCTTTATGGTTTGTACCAACCTATCTGCTATCCCATTCAATTGAGGATGATATGGAGATGTCTTGTAAGGCATATATACTGTTTTCTTTAGCCACAAATTAAGTTCTTTATTACAAAACTCTAGGGCTTTATTGGATAATAAGTTTTTTGGTATCACTTTTCTGGAGAATATAACACTTAAAATTTGATTTACAGTAGAATTTCTTGTGTCAGGCACACAAATTAGCTCAGGCCAGCTTGAAAAAAGTCCACTCATATTAATAATAATCCTACTCCACTGATGCTGCATGTGTAATCTATGTGAATGTGAATTCATGGTTCTGACTCTTTTTCATTTTCAGCAGCCTCTACCTTCAAGGCAAGCTCTTATTTTCTACTTTTCCTTTTCAGAGGACTCTACCTTCAAGGCAAGCTCTTATTTTCTACTTTTCCTTTTCAGAGGCCTCTACCTTCAAGGCAAGCTCTTATTTTCTACTTTTCCTTTTCAGAGGCCTCTACCTTCAAGGCAAGTTCTTATTTTCTACTTTTCCTTTTCAGAGGCCTCTACCTTCAAGGCAAGCTCTTATTTTCTACTTTTCCTTTTCAGAGGCTACTACCTTCAAGGTACAGCTCAAAGTGTTACTTTCAATTCTTGCTGCAGCAGAAACGTAGTCATGTCCTGGCATCTTGACTTCAGATTTCTCATTCCTTGTGGGAACATGTGGAGAAATCTCCCTTCGATATATCTACCCAAATGAAAAACTACACACAACCTTTGCCGGAGAAGACTCATACCAGTCCTAGCAGTTTCACACTCAGAAACATCTCTCTCTATAAAACATTGACTCAAAGGAAGAACTTTGTTAACTAGGGAACCCAACTCCTTTTCTTGTAACCTACCCCTATTTGGAACTCTCTTTCAACCACAAATAAAAGCTGTTAAACAGTTATTTTTGAGTCTTGGGTTTTGTTAATTCCACTGTCTCTGCCGAGCATACCCCCCCACATGCAACCGGAAAATTTCCTACAATATAGCAATTCATTACCATCAATAACAGACAATTTTTTTCCATCCTTCAAACATAGGTAATCATGTTTTTCCACAGATCTCTTAATTTTATTATCTGTAAATTTCCATGACTTTTTGGGGATATATAGCAGAGTGGTTTCCCATTGTCTTCTCTATGGTTTCAATTTCAGAATTCTTCTTCTCTTATATTGGATAGACACGAGTCGACTTTGATTTTTAATTCATAGCTACAGCTGGAGTGAAGAAATGAAATTGCTAGGAAGAGAAAGCAATGGTCTAGACAGGGATGAAAGCTCAGCTCACCAATTTCAATGTTAGCATCAATAACCACATATGCCTAGGTGACAGCAGCTCAAAGACGTTAAGTCTATAGGGTGTAGTTCTTTGACTAGACGTTATCTTACCTTAAAGGTTATGGTGATGTTTATTGAATTCCACTCTTTTGGATTAACTTGGTTAAATGCTTCCACAATCACAGTGACCGTCTGCCCCAAAACGTTTTTTGATTCCTTTTTTCTTAAATAAAGCTCATTTTTATTTTTCAGCTCAAAAGACGTAGAGCCTTGTATTTTATATGTAATATCCTTATATCTTGGATCAATATCTTTGTCTGTAGCCTGAAAAATATAATTTGGTAAGAGAAATGAAACAATAACATAAATATGAGGAACATTTTTCATGTCAGAAAATTTCTTTCAGTTAAAACAAATATATATTTTTTTTATAATTTCAAAAATTATTTTCCTGTGGTCCACTATAGGAAGTATTTTAAAATAAAGTCTGTCTGCACAAACATACACACATATTGTATTTGATGGCATGAAAGACACCACTTTTCCAAAAATGGATAAAATCAGTAATCCATGGTTACCAAAATCTATGTGAAAAAATACTGCAAAAACATCAGCTTCCTTCTAATATCTAATATTATAACCATCATTCTAATATCTAGAGTGAAGACATTTTTAATTGATCAGATGGGAAGGTTTTAATAAACTTTTTAATAAGTTTATAAGCCTGATTATGATGACACTATATTTGGTTCAGGGTAAAAAATAAAAGGACTGTACTGGAAAAAAGTTTGAGAAGAGGAATCCACCTGATGATTATTTTCAACCAGTCTGAAGGACAAAATTTGAAACCTGTAAATATCTTGAAAAGTAACTTAGTGAACTGGCCAGTACAAATATAATGGAGACTGTTGGCCAATTTCATGTCTATTTATCAGTTATACTTGACAAGACTCATCATGATAGATGAAGCAATTAAGCTTTTAGCATTGAGTTGAAAAAAGTGTTACTATAAAGGACGATAACTCAGAATACAATGGAGTTACTTCCCTTGTTTGTGATTGGGAACACTGCACTTCTGAACACAACATGGTGATAAGCTGACATGCATATGGAAATTATGGTTTAAATCCAAATAATCCTTGCTGTTCTCAGGCAATAAATGAATAAAAGTTATTTTATTATGTGTAAAAATACACTTGTCTTTTATTTTCATTTGTTTTTTGTTCATCCCAACAACCTAAGACATAACAAAAGGATGCTAGATGCCAACTAAAAGCAGACAAATCTGAACATGCGTGTTTGAAATGATGGGGCCAAAACCACCAAGTTTTCCTCAATTATATGAAGACAATTCACTCTGATCAACTATAATTATACAAACTTGTACCATCTTTTGAAAGTTTAACACAAACAACATTCATTTAACAACTCCTTCTATTCAACAAATAGACATTTCTGTGTTGATCTACCAACAGCTAAACAAAATCTGATAAAACTTTGTGGACTTCACATTCTCTAGCAAAGACTTATATAACTTTGGATACAACTATATTTCACTTTCTTATGAAGATTTTTCTCTCCTAACTTAATTTTTTAGCTTATAGGATACAAATCCTATATTCCAACAAATGACTAAAAAAACACAAAGTAGATTTGCACACCCGCAAAATCGGATCAGAACGACCAAAAACAGATTTCACAATAAGGTGTGAAATTAATTTTCTGACCAATGAAAGGAGGCGATTTGCTAAACCAAAAAAAAGATAACGAGCCAGTGTGAAAAAAAAGTCAACAATAAATACAGAGTTTTCAAGTCAGTCAGTCAGAGAAGGGCGCAAAAGATCACAGAAGATTGACAGTAAATTCCATCACTGACTCAACCCGAAAGTGGATTAGGAAAGGAACAACAACAACAACAACAAATCTACAACTGACTTCAAAACAATTCATAAGTACATTTTCCTTTTATCTTCATTCCTCATTCACACTCTCTTTTTCAACTTAAATTGCTCACCCCTTTTTCATTTTACAACTATACAAAAACAAAAGAAACAGACATTATTCTGCTACTCTGTTAAAAGACAGCGAACACAGACATTTTTATCAAAATCACATTTTTGCTTAAACGAACTAAAACAGTAATCTTTTTTTACCCTATTCACAAGATAATAAATATACAATGTTCTATTTTTTATAAACGTTCCTTATTGTGTTGTTTCTTCTTGAAATTTGCGTTGTATTTTGTGGGCAGGGTATCCCGTATTAAATTCTCCTTTAATCCGGGTACGCTGAACCCCACAAGCTTCTTAAAATAATATATACAGCATTCCACTACACCTATCTTTTTTTTTGCATAAATTATTTTAAATAAACTATTTTTCTGTTTCAATTTCATACTGATTAAGAGTCCTCTTTGTATTGTACACCTAAAGAGATAGTAACTATTTTTTTGTATAAATAGCTTATATCTCATCTTCACATCTGGGGATGTTCCTCCATATGCAAAGATGAGATATATTACAACTTGCATTATTTACATTATTCGGACTTGTCCTCATCTTCATTGCCATATTCACAATGTTTTTGCCATTGTACGCTCCTGCCTTTATGTCTATGTCTCTCTATATATCTGTCTATATCTCTGAGATGAGGTATTATGATTACTTGCATTAGTTATCCTCATATTCATTACCATATTCACAGCATTTCGGCTGTTGTATGCTTCGGCCTTTATGTCTATGTCTCTCTATATATCTGTCTTAAGAGGTACTGCTTCTAACTCATGGTGCCAAAAGGCTTAATCATTTTCTACCTTGTTCTGAACCTACATCAACTTACACACATAATTATTAAACTGAATATTTACATTATTCGGACTGTTATCCTCATCTTCATTGCCATATTCACAACGTTTGTACATTCTGGCCTACTTCAGGCGATTGGAGTTTTGAACCATCCACTTGGGTAGATTGTTCTAGTTCCATGTGCCATGCCTCTTCCGGATGTCTCAGTTATTTCCCTTTAACACAGCTCTCCAAGTTTTAGTTCGCCACTGCTGTGGCCTGGTATTGAACTTACAACTCTTTCAGTCTAGTCACTGGATCTAACCAATGTGTTTATATAGTGGGCCATGTGTCCTTGAGGAAGAGGCATGGCACGTGGATCTAAAATAATCTACCCCAATGGATGAAATAAAGAGTTTGGCTCAAAATTCCAATCACCTGAAGAAGGCTGGAGCATACAATGGCTGAAACATTGTGAATATGGCAATGAAGATTAGGATAACAGTCTGAATAATGTAAATAATGCAAGTAATCATAATACCTCATCTCAGAGATATAGCTACATTATAAGTTAAGTTGTCTACTTGTGTTTGTATCTGACCTAACTTCATAAGGTTCTAATACTGAATGTAAGATGGATGTGGTTTTTAGACGCGATTAAAGATAGTAAAATTGATATTTTTTAATCAGCTTCTTAATGAAAGAAGCATTTTGTGACATTTTCTAAAAACAATTATTATTCTAGATATTTCTTAAAAATATGAAAAAAAATTTCTTTCTTTTTGTTACTTTTTATACCAACATTTTATCTGATATTCAGTATTTAAGGCAATTCAGAATAAATGAGAAGGTCGGGACTAGACTTGAAATCCACTCTATGAGAATTTATATTAGTTAAGACTGTAAGAGAAAACTGTAGGAAAAAGATGGGAAAAGGTAAAAAAAATAAATATGAAAATAATGAAAATACTATGAAGATCTGGCTGGAGTGTGCAGCAGCCAAAGTGTCATGAATATGGCAAAAAAATGAGGACAACAGTTCAATAATTACAATATCTCATCTCAGAAATATCGACATAATCACACAAAGGTTGGTAATGTACGATAATACATAGGACAAGAACAATACATATAAGATTCATCAGCAGTGCATAGAAGATAGATTGTGAACAATTACTAGTAGGTGGTGAACAAATCAGTGAATTCCACAATAAATCTCCAACTGCAGATCAACATATGGTATTTACTACTGTATTTATGTGAAAGGGAACATAACCCATTATCGTCCATAGGTTTGCTACAACACTTTTAATAGTTTATACAGCTGGGATTGTGTACAATGTGTATCTTGGGTATTTTTGCACAAAATTGAGGTTTTAGTAACACTACTTAAATATATTGAATTTTTTCTACAATTTTTAACAGGATTCCATATATATATTTATACATATATATGTGCAAGTTGCAATAAGTTTTAACAAATGACAAATCAATCTGCAAGACAGTGTGGTGCATGTGTAGTCAATGTAAGAATTTAATGTTGTTTATTGATTATTAGCAGTCATATATCATGCAACTGGGAACTGTTCTGTTATCTCATAAGACAGTCAGACTGAAGAAAATAAAGCCTGATATCTTCACTTTTCTAATTAGTAGTGCCCATATTTTATGAATTTCTATGTTAGACATGCACACTAAGTCTTTTTAGTACTGCATAAATAGTGAGTCATTTGAGCATAGCCTGCACATTGAGTCTTCCATTTTTTCTTCACCTATGATTTTTAATTTCATAGCCTCTTTATGGATTGCATATTTTCAGTGCACTTCAAGCATTATTTTAGTTGATGTCTGGTTTTAAGTTTGTATTCTTTGCTACTAGTACATGAGATAATGGACATGGGAATCTAGATGTTAGAATTTCTGATAAGAGTCTAACTTCCTCCAAGGATTGTTGAATGCAAACAACACAGGAAAAAGGTTCATGGTTTCAAGTGTTGAAATAAAAACAACAAAGGATGAGGATATTAGTCTGAAAAAATCATTTAATAAACTGTTTAAGTAGTTCTTAATATTTACCTGTGGTTGATAAATAAGATCGTAAATTTTGTCCTCCAGAACAATCAACTCAATAGACTGAATATTGAATTCGGGAATATGGTTATTTATGTCTGCAATCATGACTTCCACTAAACAGCTAGTGTTAAAGGACTTTGGAGATCCATCGTCACTAGCAAAAACAACAAATGTAAAACTGGTCGGTTCCGAAATTTTAAATGTTCGTGCTGTTCTGATGACACCACTGGAAGCATCGATATTAAAATCCCTGAAAAAAAAAAAATTTATCACTACAACTCAACCAAACAAAAAATTGTCAGAAAATATTTTGTCAAGAAAAAAAAAACATACAAAATGGCTCTTGACAAAGATGTCCACGAATTCTTGATCACTTCAGTGTTCACTGAAAGTTAGGGGAAAACACACTGCAAGTTGACAAGTTAACATGATGAAAGAAAAGCCGCAAATAGAAATAAGAACACAAAACTATTTTCGATATTAGATGTAGTTGTTTTATTCAGGGCTTTGCCTGCTCGTCTGGGTGATGGGAACGTTATACTTGGGACAACTTCTGCTAAGTTAGCTCTTTCTCCTAAAAACTGTTCGCTTATGTACTCATCTTGAGGTGGTGGGATGGTTATACTTGGGACAACTTCTGCTAAGTCAGCTCTTTCTCCTAAAAACTATTCGCTTATGTACTCATCTTGAGGTGGTGGGAAGGTTATACTTGGGACAACTTCTGCTAAGTCTTCTTCTTAAAAACTCCTCGCACATCTAATCATCCTCAGGTGGTGGCTGGTAAATACAAATATGTTGGCTTTGGAACTGCAACATGGACACATCTGTTTCCCACCAATGACAGACAAGCATGTCTCTTCATATCAAATTTGTTGATATAACCCATTTCCGGTTTTGTTGCCACTTGATATTCAACAGTCAAAGTGGATATTGCTAAGGAGACTGAACTTCAAAATGTAACCAATCTGTTGGTCCATCAAACAGAAATACTTGAGACTGAGATAAAACTGACTCTTACTTTTTCTCTATAGTATCACATCTCCCTACCGACAACTCTGAATGATTTTCGAAGATAAATACTGTATTAGTGTCTTTTTGAATATTTCTTCATAAGTAAGTTTTCTTAATCATATATAAACATAATTAAGTAAGCATCGTAGATATTCTCCTTCTTCTATGTGCAAAAGTTTCCTGTTTCTTTGCCTTGCTTTTGGAAGACACTTTCCGTCTCAAAATGTGTCTTTCTATTCCAATGTCATTTTTCATTCTCTGTTAGAACACTTCTCAGATATTTAAATTTTCATTCTTTCTTGATTTCAAATTCTCTGCTTTGTACTTTGCATCTTGGAATGTTTCTCTTGCTTCCACCCATACATTCAGTTTTCTTCCAAATGATAGTTCTTTCTTCTCACCATCTTTTACTACCTTCTATAGGAGATCAAAAAATTAGAGAGCTGTTCTTTTGCTGTTAATATAATGAGTACATTCCTTTCACAGTAAAGAATTAGAAGGAAAATATTTATCATGTACTTTGAGAGTTCCCAATATTATAAGATTTTGGGAAATCCAAATCAACCGTATTGAAATATTACATCAGTCCCACCTGAGGAGGGGAAAGAAAGCCAGGTGATCTGTAAAGTTGGTATCACTCATCAAAGCTAACAGAGCTAAGCAACTAAGGTAGAAGTGAAAGAGAGAGACAGGGGAGAGAGTGTGTGGTGAGAAGAGAACAAAAGGATGTGTGTCACAATCAACTAAGAGGCTAGCATTGTGAGTTCTATTATTTTAAAAAAGGTACAGTTTTCTTCTAGGGTGCTCAGTAAAAAAGTGGTAAATTCAAAAAGACATGAGACAACTGTTGAAAACTGGTGATGACTAATATGAGTGAAAAATTCAGGAAGAATTTCCACACATTTTGTCAATCCTCACATCAGAAAAGTATGATGACTTGATGCTCAAAATCAGTGAGTTGTCTAGCCATATGAGAAGGGTATAATGAAAGACAAAGGTTGTCTGCAAATAACCTTTAAGTGACGAGTCACAAGAACAGGCAGCAATTAATCAATCATAAAAGAACCAATCAGAGTTAAATAATTACATGAGAGTTGGATTCAAGGTCATAAATATTGAAGAAATTTATTCAAGATTATTCAAGGTCAATTATTCCTGAAAGATAAAACAGTGTTAATAAATTTAACTTTTTTTATACTGGGCATCCAGTGTATGCCTTCTCCCTTCAGGACATCTGCGATCATGGTTCTCCACATCTTTCTATCTCTTGTTGCTATCCTTTGTTGTGCTTAGCAATATTTTTTAGTGTCACATCTACTCCCTGTTTTGACACCATCAGGTAAGTTACTCTGTTTACCTCTGTCTCTCTTGCCTTCAATCTGTCCTGTTTGTTATACAAAATATTATTATTGTTTTCAAAACTATATCACCACTGTGGAATTTCTGGGTTCAGAAAATGTGATTCAAAGCTTCTATTGAAGGAATTTTGCTGATGTCATGATTTTCTCTGCCAAGCAACAAGCAGTCATCTTGACTCTTCACCATTTTCAGCAGCATACCTACGTAACTCACCTTGGTGGTTAATGACATCATAACTATCTCTGTGAGTCAACACCCAACCCTTCTGGAAATACCCAAGTTAAGGATGAAATGACCACCCACCAATCATACACTTTAAAGATGTCATCATGGCAACCCTGGAAGGCCTATTTAAGGAGTTCAAAAAACTCATGAGATAGAGTTAAATATTACAGCCTTTGTGACATTGTTGCTTTTGGCCTAAATTCCAGATTCAAATTCATCTTAATACAAGTGATTCCAGAGACAACAAATTCATAGCTACACCCAACTATTAAACCTCAAGACCCAAGAAACCTTTCATCCAAATACAACAGTGTAACAGGAAGACCCATTTTGAAGTGAAGTGTTTTTTCTCTTATTCTCCCACTTTCTATCTTTGGAAATTTTACAGTATTTACCCTTTTTATGCAAATTAAAAATATTGATAGATTTGTTTACATGTGTTCAGGAAGTTACAGGGTTTTTTATATCCATGTGGTAAATTTTGAAAGTGTTTTTCTGCCCCTCAAAGTTAGTTTGATTCATATCATGTTATTTGTAATGGAAAGATAAAGTTTTCATTTTTCCTTTTGCATGAATGTAGTCATCTTTTCCTTATTTCAGCAATCTTGTTATTGGCCTAAAATTTAATATTTTCAGTTCACTAACCTTGGGTATGTCCAGGATAACTCAATTCTCCACCCCTTTCATTGTCATGTGTGACACTAGCGTTGTTACTCCTCTCCCCCCCATTGAGTGTGAGAAAATACATTAGGAATTTACCAAGCTCACAAAAAAATGTAATCAATTTTAACCTATTCATTTGTTTGCTGTGAGATGAGAATTGCTGTTTTTCTTCCATTTATAATAAAATGAAAATGTTATAAATAAAACACACCAACCTGCTTCCCAGAATGCTATATTTTATTGATTCACTTGGATTCTTATCCTTATCAGTAGCCTGAAAAGAAACAAATATATATGACTCAATATGTTGTAAAGGTTTACAATTGATGAGAATGTTAGACAAACATAGGAAGTGAGTAATCATAAAACATTTTTTAATTAGAATTTTATTAATACTCTGAATTTTCCTCTGATTGAGAATCTTATTCTTATTCAGGATCTTATTCTTATTCTGAATTTTATTCTTACTTAGAATCTTATTTTTATTCTGAATGTTATTCTTAGTCAGAATCTTATTCTTACTCAGAAATTTATTCTTATTCAGGATTTTATTCTTATTCTGAATTTTATTCTTATTCATAATCTTATTCTTAATGAAAAATTTATTCTTACTCTGAATTTTATAATTACTCAGAATCTTATTCTTACTCAAAATTTTATTTTTATTTAGAATTTTATTCTTATTCAAAATCTTGTTTCCTGTTTACTATAATATGATTTACCAGTTCTTTTCTTCCATTGCCATAATGATTTAACTGTCTTAACTTTTTGGTGATCTGACTGAACAGTTGATGTGGCATTTCATTATGAGGACACAAGGTTGGCACTTTTCTGGTTCCTGCTTCCGACTGGTAGCAATGATTCTAAACTCTTTGGTAGCACTTCGAGAGGTGGCTCTTGTCAACAGTCACATAATATCATGGTATTTACAGTGCAATGTTGCACATAAATAGGTGTCCTTAGATGTATTTCCAGCGGGCAACCCCTGAGCTCACATTATATTTTAGTCTTAGTCACCTTCTAGCTAGTTTGTTGGAAATCCTTTTTTGTAGTTCCAGTCTTTAAGAACTCAGACAAACCATCTGATCCTTTTAACTATTGGCTTATTAGTCTTCTACGTCTTTTTGGAAAAGTACTAGTGGCTCTAATTAACTCCAAATTGCTTAAGCATCTCACATCGTAGGGTCTTCTTTCAGATAAGCAATATGCCTTTCGATTCTCTAAGTCTGCTGCTGATGTGTTAATGATTATTGCTGAAAGAGTTTATCAAGTTTAGATAAGAATGCTGAAGCTCAGTTTGTTGCTTTGCATAACTCAAAGACATTTGACAGGGTTTGGCATACTGGTCTTCTTCACAAGTTGAAACATCATAGTATTTCTGAACAAACTTTTCATCTGATTTAGTTTTTCTTATCAAATCACAAAATGAAGTTGCCTTGAACAACCACAATTCTTTTTGCATTAATGCAGATGTCCATCATGTCTCTATCCTTAAATCTGTGTTGTTCCTAATTTTTATCGATGACCTTCCTGATGTCATCAATTCTCAACTCGATATCTATGCTGATGTCACAGTTATTCACTCCTGTCTTAATTGTAAGTTGGATCAGTTTGATTGGCAGCTGTTATAAAAAATTACATACAATCTGTTGTTAACTGGTGCAATAAATGGCTTGTTAATTTTAATGTTTCCAGAATGAAACAGCTCTCTTTTAATCATCTGAGAGAACCCTTTCTGTTTTACATCAGCACGGTTGATGCTAATCTTCAAGAGAGGGATGCATTGTGCATTCTCAGACTAACGTTTTCTGCTGACATGAAGTGTAAAGATTATATTGAATCAATTGCTCAGTCTGCTGCTAGGATAGATAGTTCACTGAGTTATTCAAGACAATTTTTCTTGCTAGAATCTATCTTACATATTTATATCTTTCTTCCATGCATTGAATATTGCTGCCACATCTAGTCTCGTGCTCCTGCTATATATTTAGAGATTCTTTATAATCATTGTTATTGAATCTGACCTGGTATCTTGGCTTTAGTCACTTTCCCACCACTGTAACATAACTTCCCTGTGACTTTTCCTTTTTTTAATCTGTATCACCCCATGCAAGGTAGTAAAGCCACTAAGACACAAGGGGTTACAGGGTGTTAAAGAATTAGGAACAGAAACATTAATAATGAGCAGAAAGAGGAAAGAGTAATCAGGAGGACAGTAATGATATTGCATTTAAATTTTTGTAGATTAAATTTGGCTGGAAAGCATGAAGCTGGAAGGGAGTTCCACAAGTGAGAAGTGCAAGGAGAAAAGAAACGGTTAGCATAAAATTTATGGTTACATTTAGCCAGCTCAAGTGTAAATTGATGTGATCTCAATGCCAGTCTAGCACTATGCTTAAACTCAAAAAGTCCTAGTACAATAGTGAAGAGCTCATCTGAACAATTATCATCAAAGTCTTTATAGAAAAAGATCAGAGAAGTAACCTCACAGTGATGGGAAAGTGACTGAAGCCAAGCCACCAGATGAGGACCAATAATATTGTTGATTCTTCTTTGGATTTTATTAAGAAGCTCAAGTTAAATAGCAGGGGCACCAGCCCATATGTCGTAGCAATATTCTAAGCTTGGGTGAATGGTAGACTTATAAATATAGATTTATAGATTTTCTATAAATATTTTCTTAGTAATTGTTCTGATTAGCTTTCCTTTTTAGTACATAGACTTTTATCAATTTAAGTTCAGTACTAGATTGGCAGCTAGGTCTCATCCTTTTATAGTTGAAATGGTTAGATATAACTGTAAGTTTTATGCCAACAGTTTCTTCTCTCACACTTCTTGTTTGTGCAACTCTCTTTTGACCTCTTGCTTTCCAGTTAACTTTGATTATCAAAAATTTAAATGAAATATCAACTGTTATCATCTGTTGTCTTAAGTTGTTTCCGTTTTCAAAAAGTGTTCCATATTCAGTGCCACATTGGATAATAGATATTACATAGCAGCTCAACACTTAAACATCCTCAAACAACTAGCTATGAAAAAAATTACTCAAGGAAATTTTTTGGTATGTTATGTCAGGGGTTGGCAACCTTTTGTTAACTTTTGCTGACTTCAGTCAGTTATGTGCCATGCATGATTAAGCAATCATGTATCTTTCAATACACAACTGATGAGGCAGATTCTTCCTGCAGTAGGTTGCCATTTCTTTCTGCAGTAGACCAGTTGCCATCCAACGCTATAGAACCTTGTCTGTCCTGCTATTTACCCATAGCGGGGGTGGGGGCAGTAGTGGAGGAGTAGAATAGGATTCATACCATTCCCAAGGGTATTAGCACATAAAGTGAATATAATGGAGCTGACTTAGGCTTTTAAAATCATTCAGTGTGCCAACAGCATATGTATTTTTATACAAGTCAAGGTCAATATACCTGTTGTGGCCTAGAGTGAAATTGAGTTCCAATAGACGTTTACAGGAATGAGTCTATCTGCTTGGAGAGGATGAAACGTTACTCTCTTAGTTTTGGAGGCATTTGCATTTATAAGGCACTATTCAACATTGTTTGATCATCAAGGCTCTACGTAACCTTTTGCTAACTATGTGCCAGCTTAGGGTTTTGAAATTGTTCAGTGTGACAACAACATACATATTTTTATACACGTCAAGGTCAATATACCTGTTCTACAATATATTTTATATAGTAATATACAGTATATATACTTTAGTTTATATTAAAATTGAAACAGATAAATATCTTCTTTGCATTGTTGTAGTTATTGGTTTGGACTTTGTGATGTCATTTGTGGCTGGAAATTGCTTAGTGGGCCACGTATGGCACACATGCTGTAGGCTGCCAAACTTATAGTTATGTTACTTTTTAAATTATATAAAACTGACTTTTTAGCAATTAATTTCTGGTAGCCTCAGTTCTTTTGTTAACTTCTCTAGACTAATAGATATTTTTTTATCCTAGACAAAAATGCTGATATAAATGTAAACAAACCCCTTATTTTAATATGATTGTTTTATCATAACTGAGGATAAAAAATGAAAAGAAATATAGACTAAAAATAACTGACAAAAGGAAAAGTCAAAAATAGCAAAAGTCATAAAATGTCAAAAGTGAATTATGGGACAAAATTATAAAAGAAGTCAAAACTCACTATAACTTTTCCCAATAAAGTTCCATTAGGCCTATCTTCCTTCATATAAAATTGGTATATTGAGTTGTTAAAGGTTGGTGACATGTCATTTACGCCAAGAACTGTTACATTCAGAGTATGGTTAGCAACCTGTAAACAGATAGATATGAACGGATAGATAGATAGATAGATAGATAGATAGAAATACATGCTTTGTCATCCAGACAATTTTAGGTAACTGTAAAATCCCACTTAACTCTTTTTTTATGTGCCGTGTCCCTTCAAGACATAGGAGATCATGGCTCACCACAATTTCCCTTGTAGCAATGTTTTCTTTACCATCCTTTTTTGTTATTGTTCTACTGTCTATTCATACAGATTCATTATCTAGCTTACTTGTTGTTTTCTTCTGCCACTTCTGCTTTCAATCTGACCCTGTGAGTGTTAAATTTTCCAAGCTCTTTTTCCTCATTATGCATCTCAGAAATTTCAAGTGTTTTTTTTTCTGATTTTATTCATAAGTGTCCTTTTAGTGATTGTTTTCTTTAAAAACTTCCCCATTGTTAAGTCCATAATATTTTCCAAAAACCCACAGTCATTAATTGATATTTGATTATCAAATGCATGCGATAGGTGATTATGGTAACATTTAGATCAGTGGTTATCAACCAATTTTGGGCCATACCCCACTTTGGTATTTCTAAAATTTTGGTGCCCTCCCCGTAATATTTGGTCTGTAAACAAGCCTCCAAAGACCATGGCATCCATGAAAGAGAAAAATTAAAAAAAACAAAAAGACAGTTAAATATATATAATTTCATAATATATAATAGAGAATTGAAAGGTAGAAATATAAAATATTTGAATGAAAGTTTATTCTGTAATATAATTTAATCAGTTTAATAAGGAAATAATAATGCAAAATGAAATTGAGCTCATGTTATAGTAAGCCGAAGGTTGCACATCCTATGCATGTCCCACCAAAATATTACCTTGTCCCACCAAATGATGTTCTTCATAGCAATTATTATCCTAATTAATTCTGATTTTATTTGTTATTATCACATTAATTAGTTTCATTATTATCCACTTCTTTATTAAAAACTAGCATCTTCCTCTTTTATATTGTTTTTATCACAATGTTATCAACTATTATAACCACTTCAAACCTCATCAGGAGTAAAGCAAAGAGATCTCCAGTCTATTTAATCTCTTCCTAGACTATGCTCTGTGCAGATACAAGCACGGATGTGAAGAGATGGGCACTGATCATTTAAGCATTCCATACCACATCTCAAATGAATTTATTCATAGAAAAAACATTGTTCCTGCTTTCCCTCCTGAGGCCAATGTACAGATGAAGAAGGAGCAATATGCTGACGACATAGGTATTCATAGTTAGGATAAGAATGATCTAGAAAAGAGCTAAACATCCTCTATTAAGTTTTCCAAGAAATAAGACTCAAAATAATTCTTTACAAACCAGAAATTATGATCTGGAATTGGAATGAAAGCAGTGATGGCACGTACCCTGAGTACATCATAAAAATTCAGGATATGGAATTAATAAATAGTAAACACTTCAAATACATCAGTGTATGGATCAGTTATGACAAAGTTAGTATAGGAGATAAAGAAATTGAACAAAGAATAGATTGTGCTAGAGGTAGTTTTACCCAACACCACATGTTGCTACAAAACTAAAATATTAACCTGAAAACTCAAGTCATGTTCTTAAACAGCTTCATCAGATCTAGACTTTCATGTGGATGTCATGCATGGCACTAAACTCATTCAGAAATATCTAAACTGTCAGCTCTATACAATCATTTTCTCAGATGAATGATTAAAAATTGCATCACACAAATTAACCCTGTTGGATATTCTTTATCAAATCATGCCTTTTCTAGATATTTCAGTATTTCAGTTAATTCCCTTTAGTAAGTCAACTCTCCAAGTTTTTTGTTCACCTCTGCTGTGGCCAGGAATTGAACTCACAACTTTTTGAGTCAAGTCATTTTAATTGATGCTTTTATCCACTTGGCCATGTGTCTTTGGGGTAACAAAGTTATGGCACATGGAATTAGAACAATCTACCCATTTAAATAAAATAAAAGGTTCCATTTGAAATTTCAACATTTATCACCTGAAGAAGAGTGTACAACGACCGAAAACATTGTGAATATGACAATAAAGATAAGGACAACAGTCCGAATAATGTAAATAGTGTAAATATATGCATGCAACAGTGAAGATTTTGGTAAAAAAAAATGAATGACTTACATGTAGTCTATCTGTTACACTTATTTGTAAACTGTAGAAAATTTTTTGTTCTGCATCAAGTTCTTTCTTTAGATATAAAAAGTTGCAATCACTGCAAGAAAAAGAAAATTGTGACCTAAGGAAAATTATAATATTTTGAACATTGAAGCAATTGACAAATTTGAGGTTTCATCACAAAGATCATATTTGGGCCAATTATGACCTTTGTAATGGTACCTATAATACCTTGTAATTGGGCCTCTCAATAATGCAATGAAAACTAAAGACAGGAATTCAAAACCAAAAAAGAACTAGTGGCATGTATTTGGCTCCCCAATTTCACAGAATGTGACACATAGATTTTTATGGACTTTAAATTCTTTAAAATGAAAATGCAAGGTAAGAGATTAGTGCTTCCTGATGGTGGATTCTGAGGATAGATTCCCAACCATGAGGTCCATGGACTCCTTTAGAGACAGATTTTGAACAAGGAATCCACCAACCCACAAAATTGAATTAAATCAGTTTGCTATTTTTGTGTGACAGGTATTCATATATAACAAATTATCATTGAAGAATGTTATACAGTCAGTGCTAAATAACAGTTCAATTAAAATTTATATGGTCAGTGCTAAATAACAGTTCAATTAGAATTTGTAGAGTGGAACAAAATTGTGTTTATTTTCATCTTGAAAATAAAGCTAAATTTACATGTTATTTTTAAAAAGAATCATTGATTCTAAAACTGTAGTACAAAAATGTGCCCTGCATCATAAAATGCAGGATATATGTATGGATTTTTAAAAGGTTGCATGTTGGGTGTATTTTAGGTGGGTGAAGGAAGAAGCATGCAAAAACTTGATTTTCTACTATGGACCGTTTATTCTCTTTTTTATAGAAACTGTAGTGAAAACAAAGTTCTCAATGTCTTTTGGGTATGTCCATTTTTTTTCTGGTCTAAGAGTTAGGGTAAGTATAAGCATCATTATAATGGTTGCACTCAAGTCTACCTTGTGCTGAGTTGAAATGACCAAACTTTTCTCATTTCATTAATGGAACATCAGCATGGTTATACTGGTTGAGCTTGTCAGTCTTGTGCTGAGTTGGAACGACCAAAAGGTTGATTTACTTCATAAGTAGAGGTTTTAGAAGACATGTGTGAATCCCTTTCGTTGGAAAGTAAAAAGGGAGTTTAGTTGTGAGTGGACCTGGGAAACTAACATTCCTTAGTGTGAACGTAATTACCACATCATGCTACATCTTGGAAGAAGAGGGAGAAACAGAGTGAGGAGGTAAAAAAATTTTTTATTTATAAAAAACAGTGCTGCCTAATGGGTGTTTGATGAAGCTAAGTGGGGTAATAAAGTGGGGCATGTTCATTTTCATCTCTCTTGACTTTTTGTACTCTCTCACACATGCTTGTTACACACACACACACACACACACACACACACACACACACACATTCTTATTATAGCTAGTTTCACGTTTTTCCTTTCATCACATGTAATTCCTTTTACAAATACATATGTTGTCATTTGTTTTATATTTATTGCTTTGTGATACTCATTTTTACCAGGACTCATATTGAGTCAGCCAATATTGTTTGTGGGATAAATTTTCCAGGAGCCTTAAATATTGACTCTTCAAAGTGTTGATTCCTGAAACATAATGATTGATATTTACCTAAACATACAAGTATCCTGCAATAATTCTTTAAGTATATATTTTCTAATTGTTATAGCTTACTGATTACTGCACATATGCAATGATATCCTCTGTTCCCATTCTTTTTTGTTTATTTTTGGTCTTTTCTATGCAGCTGATCCTTTCTTGGCAACCTGGAGTTGCCACTCCAAGGAAGATAACTCTTGCATTAACAATGTATTAATAAGATGTTTTGTTTTGTTTTGGGTGGATAAGGCATTTCCTAAATTAATGAGTGCATTAGTTACATCAGTGTTTGAATTGGGAATAACCCCAGTGAATGAAATAAAGGGTTCAGTTCGACATTCCACCTGAAGAAAGCCGGAGCGTACAACGGCCGAAACATTGTGATAAATATGGCGGCAAAGATGAGGACAATAGTCCGAATAATGTAAATAATGTACATAATAATTCATCTCAGAAATATAGACAGACTCTGGGAATAACAAGTTGTCTCCTGAAATACCCATAACAAAAAATGGCAAAATTGAGATGTGAATCCACATAAAGAAATGTAAAGAAATGACAAGAACCAATACATATGTACAAACAGATGATAATGTATTGACAAGAAACGTATACAAGCAACAAAGACAATGATGTATGTAACAAATGAATGTAGAAACCTTTTTGGTCCCAAGTATGTGTAGTGACTGAATCTGTGTCTGTACATGTGTTGTGTATGTCTGGTTAGTTTCTGTGTTTCCCGAAGGAAAGCATGTGTGTTGTGAGAAATTTACATGTTGATGTGTAAGCAGAAAAAGTAAGATGAGGCTGCAAAAAATTATTATAGAGTATTTATAGACTGGAATACATCCCCTAGGAATGGTTTCGACTTGTTAAGTAGAGGTAACCCGACAGTTTGTCTTATTGTTGCATTTAATTTATATTGAAATCACCCGAAACCTTCCAATCATTAAAGCGGAATAAAAAATAACTTTTGATATGACATGGTTTTCAGCTACTTTTCAAAGGTGACTCATGCAAGGATTGCCTCCCCAGGCTAATATTAACACATTTTCCTAACAGAACAAGCTATAGGGACAATCAAAGCTCAGTTTCATGATCAGAAAGCATTACAATTTAACCAGTCAATCATGAGCTGATGTATATCTCTATCAATAAAAGGCAGGATGTGTGTGTGTGTGTGTGTGTGTGTGTGTGCGTGTGTGTGTAATGAATACACAGCCGCAATTTTCGATGGATTTGCGCCAAAATTTACATGCACATGCTCCAAGTTAGCGGGAAGGCCAAGACCAACTTTGCATTTCCCAACTCCCATCGGTAGTGGAAATAATCGATATTTTCATGCTTCTACACCTCTTTTCATGTAGTTTGCGGCCATTTTCTACTGGCCAGAGTGAGAGCCTATAGCTGGTTGCCACGAATAGGCAGGAAGATTCTATTGGCCAGTGTAGAGCCAACAGCTGACTGTCACGAATGTTAACTAGCATGAAAGCATGCAAAAAAAAAAAATCGATAGCTGCATTCATCACAAGTGGGAAAAATTTAAATCTGCATGGCACTTTACTCCAATTGGTTTATTCGCTTGCTTAAACTGAATGTTGATTCTGATTCCGCAAAACTGGGTTGGGTGTGAAAAAGTATTTGTTGTTAACATTCTTTTTTCATTCGTTTTTTTTCTTAGAGAATAATCTTTTCTTCCTGCATTTGTGCCATTTAGTTCCCTGGATGGGTAATACAACCAGGGATGTAGTTTGAGACCGCAAAAAGAAAGTTTTTGTCTGGCTGCAGCATTAGCAGTGTCTTCTGGAGAGAGAAGATTTTGAACTGGTGGAGAGGGGTAAGAAAGGATGAAGTCTGTCATAGAGGAGTGTCTTTTTTTCTCTGTTTGGATCATTTAAACTAGTGGACCAGTAAGAGTGTGAGTACTTAGTGTAGCATCTGCAACACACTTTTGTAGGTATGATTGCTTTTCTGCCATTTCCAAGGTAAGTGTCTGTACTTGAGAAATAGATAAATTTAGTTGTTTATTTTCCAGCAATCTTTGATGAATATAGTTTGATTCTAATCCATTTATAAAGGTGTCTCTAAAAAAATTGTCCTTTCCATGATCTGCTGTCATCACTAGGGGATTATATTGATAGAAAGGACACTGTGTTCTACTACTGAGACACTGGGCACTGAGTGATTATATTGAGACAAAGGACACTGGGTGCTACCATTCAGACACTAGATATTGGATGATAATAATGGGACACAAAGCACTGGGTTGTTTACACTGAGACACTGGACACAGCATGATTATATTGATACAGAGGACAATGGGTGCTACCATTGAGACACTGGACACTGGGTGATTATATTGATACAAAGCATGCCAACATTGAGACACTGGACAGTGGGTGATTATATTGATACAAAGTTCCCTTGGTGCCACCATTGACACGCTGGACACTGTGATTATATTAATAAAAAGGGCTCTGTGTGCCACCATTAAGACATTGGACACTGGGTGATTATATTAATACAAAGAACACTGTGCTACCATTGAGAAAGTGGACTCTGGGTGATTATATTGATACAAAGGGCACTGGGTGCCACCATTGGGACACTGAACACTGGGTGATTATATTGATACATAGGACACTGGGTTCCACCATTGAGAAACTGGACACTGGGTGATTATACTGATACAAAGGGCTCTAGGTGCCACTATTGAGAAAGTGGACACTGGGTTATTATATTGATACAAAGGACACTGGGGTCTACAATTGGGACAAGGGACAATGATGAATATATTGATACAAAGGGTGCTACAATTGAGACTGGACACTGGGTGATTATATTGATACAAATGACACTGGGTACTGCCATTGAGAAACTGGACACTGGTTGATAATATTGATACAAAGAGCATTGGGTGCCACCATTGAGAAACTGGACTCTGGGTGATTATATTGATACAAAGGACACTGGGCTGCTACCATTCAGAAAGTAGACATTGGCTTATTATATTGATACAAAGAACACGTTGCTACCATTGAGAAAGTGGACAGTGAGTGATTATATTGATACAAAGGGCAGTGGGTGCTACCACTGAGAAACTGAACACTGGGTAATTATATTGATACAATGGGTACTGGGAGCTACCATTGAGACTCTGGACACTGGCTGATTATATTGATACAAATGACACTGGATGCTTCTATTGAGAAACTGGACATTGGGTGATTATATTGATACAAAGGGCTCTGGGTGTGACCATTGAGAAACTGGACACTGGGTGATTATATTGATAAAAAGTGCACTGAGTGCCACCATTGAAACACTGGGCAATGGGTGATTATATTGATACAAAGAACACTGGGTGCTACCATTGAGAAACTGGACACTGATGATTATATTGATACAAAGGGCACTATATACCACCATTGAGACACTGGACACTGGGTGATTATATTGATACAAAGGAGACTGGGTGCTACCATTGAGAAACTGACAACTGGGTGATTATATTGATACAAATGGCACAGGGTGCTACCATTGAGACACTGGATACTGGGTGATTATATTGATACAAATGGCACAGGGAGCTACCATTTATATGCTGGATATTGGGTGATTATATTGATACAAAGGACACTGTTTACTACCATTGAGACAGGTACACTGATGATTATATTAATACAAAGAGTTCTACCAGTGAGACACTGGACACTGGGGTATTATACTGATACAGAGGACACTGGGTTCTACCATTTAGACACTGGACACTGTTGATTATATTGATACAAAGGAGGTTAACATTGAGAAATTGGACACTGGGTGATTATATTGATACAAAGGGCACTGGGTGCTGCCATTGAGTCACTGGATACTGGGTGATTATATTGATACATAGGACACTGGGTGCTACAACTAACACACTAGATGCTTATGTTGAGATACTGGTGAGTGGCTCCCTATATTGAGACACTGAACACTGGATGATTACATTGGGACATTGAGCACTAGATGCTGCAGTGAGACACTGGAAACTAAATGCTTATATTGAGATACTAGACATTTGATTCTTAAATTGAGACAGGAAAATTGCACGCTTTTCTTGAGACACTTAACACTGGATAGTTTTGTAGTGACACTGGTCATTGGGTGTTTATATTGAAATAATTGACATGAGATGCTGATGTTGATACACTGGACACTGGATGATTATAATGACAAACTGGACACTGGGTGTTTACATTGAAATTATTGACCCTGGATGCCTAAACTGAGACATTAGACATGGGATGCTTATTTTGAGATACTTGATGCTGGATACTTATATTGAAACACTGGATGCTTATATTGATTACATTGAGACATTGGATACTGGATGCTTATATTGAGACACTTGACAGTGGGTACTTACATTGAGACAGAGGACACTGTGTGCTTAAATTCAGACAGAGGAGACTGGATGCTTATAGTGTGGCACTGAACACTGGATGCTTACATTGACGCAGAGGACACTGGATGTTTATATCGAGACACTGGATCCTTACATTGAGACACTACACACTGGCTTAAATCATGACACTGGACACTTGGTGCTTACATTGAGAACACTGGACACTTGGTGGCTTTAAATATACTGCTCTCTCTCAAATGAACCAGAAATCTCTGGTCAAATATTTTCAAGATCATCTTATCTTTTACATTTGTGTTCATAGCTCTCCCATATTACTTCCTATGAACTATTGCATCTGGAGATGTCATTGAGAGATATTGATCAACAAGTATGCCCACGATGCTAAGGATTCATTGATCGCAACTTTCACAGATCTCATTGACAATATGACCAATGCATGCAATCATTTTAGAAGCTGTATTAAGGCCATAATCAAAGCTGATAGTAGTTCTCTCAGTCACTGTGTGTTTATCCCAAAATAAATATGCTTAAATTCATCTTCATCCCTGCTGTGCACCAGTGGCTTAGAGATAGAATCTCTGACTGATGCCAATTCAGCCAGGTTTCAATTCTAGCTAAAGGCAACTGGACATCTAGCCACACAGATGAGCTGTGATACAGCGAAACAGTCTGTCTGCGGATGACAATATATATGCTCCTGAAAAATTTATTTTGTTTGAGCTCTCTGGGGAGGAAGTGTGAGTTTGTAAACAGTGACTATTACGGCTAATAATGCAAGACTCTTTGGTAAATCGAATTGAGTTCTCTTAGTCAGTGTTTATCTAAAAATAAATATACTTAAATTCACCTTCATCACTGCTGTGTGCAAACAGCTTAGTGGTAGAAATCTCCGACTGATGTCAATTCAGCTGGGGTTTCGATCCTAGCTAGAAGCAACCAGACGTCTAGCCACACTGATGAGCTGTGATACAGTGAAAGAGTCTGTCTATGGATGACATATATATATATATATATATATATATATATATATATATATATATATATATATATGTATGTGTGTGTGTGTGTGTGTGTGTGTCTCTGCAAGGACTTGTATACTTATTTTATAAAAATGTATGGAATTCTTTACTAATTAATAGGATTACCTCAAGTTAAATTTTGTTTTCAAATATCTGATGCTTTACCCACACACTAACACATACACATATCTATCTACATTTTCATATATATATATATATATATATATATACTTAAAATAAAGGATAAGCTAAAAAGCTTAAAATATAAAACAACCCAAGAACTCAATGCCAATGAAGACATAACCTTAATACAAAAATAATAATAATAATAATAATATATATATTACTAAAATGATTATCAATTTACTATGATACCCAGTTTCATGCTTCACAAAATCCTTAAGCAGTGTTAATATGGTGATTAAATAAGCTTATATGTAGCATAAGGCTGCAAGTATGGGGCACCTAGTGAGGATGAAACTCACTAAACAATCATAATTGATCTTCACAAGACAAGCTTGCTAACCATTACACCAAATCAAAGTATTCAAATTATTGTTAATATGGAACAATTTTTTAGCATGACCCACCTTAAATAGCCCGTGGGAAGACGGTTTCATCTGTCCCAAATGTATATTTGGGACCAAATACTTGCTTTTGTGTCTACATAAGGCCATTAATTCTTTTTGTGTCTACATAAGGCCATTAATTCTTTTTGTGTTTACATAAGGCCATTAATTCTTTTTGTGTCTACATAAGGCCATTAATTCTTTTTGTGTCTACATAAGGCCATTAATTCTTTTTGTGTTTACATAAGGCCATTAATTCTTTAGATTACTTCCCCTTCTTTGAAAAATCAATAATTTTTTTCTGTCAAATATAAATCACAGCTTTTGTCATTCCTATTATAATCTCTGGTCTTATACAATATCAATAGCATTTCAGTAGAAAACAGAAGATGTAGTATTGTCCTCAGCATTGTGATTGTAGAAATGTTGCTTCCATTCACCCTCAGTGGCAGGCCAGTGCAAGGGGCTTGTGTTACCCAGATCTATGAGCCAACCTGGAAAATATGATACACCCCCACCAATACTACTACATCTCAATTTTCATAAGAAAATACAAATTTCATAGAAAATACAAATTTTATTGTAACCTAATTATGTATAATAATGGACCATATGCAATATAAATGAAGAATTCAACTAGAAAAATTGGAAATAAATACAATGTATCTAAATAAAGGTGGGAATGCACAGTGGAGTAATGGATATCAGCTCAGAGATCTGAGTTCAAATTCCAGTCAGATCCATTACATTCACTTACATGCTAATACCCTTGGGAAAGGTATGAATCCTCTTCTTCTCCCTCCAGCTATGTGTAAATAGCAGGATAGACTGGGTTCTATAGCCTTGAATGGCAACCAGTCTAGGAGAAGGAAAAACTCTGAATTCAGTACCAGCCTGGAGAGGATTGGGCTCTGTCATATTTTGCCCAAGAAACACCACTTCTACTGCGGCTGCAGTACACATGGTGCCCCTACAACTCTACGGGTCACAGGATAAAAAAAAAATTATTAGTGAAAATTTAAGAATCTAAATTAAATCTTGCTGATATTAAATATTGCTTAAATATTGTGCAAAACTCTCTTCAAAATTTATACATGAAATTTTGAGGAAAAATAATTATAGTCTCAAGCAAATATTTTGAGCATATAATTTTCAGATTTTCTGATAAAAACTCCTTATTTAACCAAAGAAGTGAATTAACATCAAATTGTAGGCATAGGCTAGCCTTTAACTTACAATATGGTTAAACTTTGAATTTGATAATACTTTTTCTTATAGTAATAATTAGTAGATGAACTGTGGTACATCTTATATAACTTACTATTCTATTTGTAACATTCATGTAGATTTAATATAGCTCTGTATTGATGTCCAGTTACTATTAATAACATCTTTTATGGATGTTCTTTACTTTATGTAGGAAGCTAACCAAGAATATAACCAGTTAACATTATATTAGATTACCTCCCTACATCTTTCCCTTTAACTTCTTGTGAAAGTTGAATGTCATACTTCTATATATCTTATGAAATAGTGTAACCATTTATATCTGTTCCAAATGAAATTGTCTAGAAAGGAGACAATATTTGTAGTGTTGAAACACAATTGCCATTATGTAGCGATTTTTAACATGTTTTTGTTTTAATCCCCTATAATAAATAATATTTAGCTCTACTCTGTACTGAGCTCTTTTTTAAATAAAATATTACAGACAGTGTAATTATACTTCATTTGTTCATACCTGGATATATATATATATATATATATATATATATATATATATGTTTATATATATAAAATAAAATATCACCATGGTTTTATATATAAAAATAAAATATTACCATGTTTTTCTGAAGTCTCCACTTTATTAATTATCATTTGCTCTGTTCTTACATTGAGCTGTCTCTGGATCTATATCCTCTTTGGAATTATCCATACAGATTACCAACTAATTTTATCATATATATATATATATATATATATATATATATATATATATAAATTTAGGCAGCATATTTTCATTCAAGCATGTTTGGTTAACACCCACTAAAGATAGTCTCAGATGAGATTGAAAGTACTTGGGAAAATAAAAATTATTTGAAAGAAAATTTGGGAAATTAATTCATGGACTTGAAAGGATTAAAACTTAAATAAATAGACATAATACATCTAAATTATTTAACCAAACCAAAAACTTGAAATATATATATATATATATATATATATATATATATATATATATATATATATATATATATATATATATGTATTGTTATTTAGCATTGACATCTTGGAAATGAATTATGTGTTATTGATATAAATTTAATTTTGATTAGCTTAAATTTGACAGTTGATTCATTCATTTTGTCTATAAATTGGTACAGAAATATGATTAAAAGACTGCAAAATAGGGAAAGATAACTTTTAGTGAAAAAAGGGAAAGGATTTCAAGCAATTAGGACAATAAACATGACATAAAATCAATTGTATAAAACTTTTTTGTTTACCTGTTTGAAAAAGACTTTATTCCAAATGTATCGTTTGGTTTTACTGTGTAGGTAAGATTATCCTGGTCCTCATCAAATGCCTATTTAATTAGAATTTAAAAAATGTGAAGAATTAACAAGTACAGAAAATTCTCTAATTAAAAAGAAAGGTTTTACAAATTTTATTTTGGATTCAATCTGAGAGAATGGTTAAATAAGGAATAAATATGAAATATACTTAAAAATGCAAGATCCATGTATACACAGGTTATATAACTTGTTACACATATCACTTCTAAAATTCCTTATATTACTTCCAATTTTCAATACACTTAACCAAGAGCTCATATATGTATATATAATCTTAGATTCTATATGTATATATAATCATAGACTGTATATGTATATGTAATCATAGACTGTATATGTAATCATAGACTGTATAAATCATAGATTGTATATGTATATATAATCACAGACTATATATGTATATATAATCATAGATTCTATATGTATATATAATCATAGACTGTATATGTATATGTAATTATAGACTGTATATGTAATCATAGACTGTATAAATCATAGACTGTATATGTATATATAATCACAGACTATATATGTATATTTAATCATAGACTGTATAAGTACATATAATCATAGACTGTACATATACATGTAATCATAGACTGTATAAGTACATATAATCATAGACTGTACATATACATGTAATCATAGACTGTATAAATCATATACTGTATATGTATATATAATCATAGCTTATATGTAATCATAGACTGTATATGTAATCATAGACTGTATATGTATATGCAGCCATAGACTGTATATATATATATAATCATAGACTATATATGTATATATAATCATAGACTGTATATGTTTTGTAATCATAGACTGTATATAAAACCATAGATTGTATATGCGTATTTAACCATTGATTGTATATGTATATATGAGAGAGAGAGAACGTTTGTGTATGGACATGTGTATATATGGAAGAGAGTGTATGCATAAGTGAGGGATTGTATGTATATGTGGGTGTATGAGAGTATGTGTGTGTGTGTGTGTGCATATGTATGTGACAGATATAAATGATATGTATGTGTATAAAATGAAGAGAGAGGACATGATCATGAATATGTGGAAGGAGACTGCAAGTAGACTGTGAGTGCACATTTATGCATGAGATAGGAAATAAGAGAATGTGTGTGTGTATATGAGAGAAGAAGAGAGGATATACTTTACGTGTGCATGTGCTTATGTGTATATATAAGTGACTGTGTATCAATTAATATGTGATAGTATTTGTGTGTATATATATGAGACTGTATCTGCACAAAACATATGCATATTAGTGTGTGGGTGTATACATACATACATATATCTATATATGCGTGTGTGTTTATATATAAATATATATGTGTGTGTGTGTGTGTGTGTGTGTGTGTGTGTGTGTGTGTGTGTGTAAAATTCAAGATTTAACTAAAAATATATCTGTAAAAGGACAATATGAATAGAGACAAAAGGAAAACTTATCTTAGTCGACGTGTTTTGACCCACAATAAATTTTTCATTTGAATCTAACACCACTTTACCCTTGCTAGACATCATGCTACATGGAACTAATAATGACCTTCAGTTAGAGGTTTACAGAAAATCTACCAACAAGTATGATCTTATGAACTTATATTTCTACCACTGTAACAATTATATGCTTCTATTTAAGAGCACAAAGAATTTGCAGCCCCTAATACTTACCTGATGAAGAAATATACATAAAAAAACACTTTCATAAATCCACAATATTCTCATTATTTCATCCAGAAACTAGAAAAAATAGACACATAATACTATCTACTAACTCCATGACATCTACTATGCAAAACAATTTATCCAATCTTAACAATATCCACATCATTACAACCTCATCCAAAACTATTATGGATATGATCAAAACCAAAAATACACATAACAATAATAATTCCAAAGCAGGTATATATGAAAGAAACTGTCACAACTGCTCCTCACAATACATTGGGGAAACTTGCAGAAATTAAAAAAAATTATCTATGAACACAAAAGGGATCTAATACAGTTGCAGTATAAAACATAGATTGGTTCTGTGGGTGTTAAAGAAATGTGTCTGAGCAGGTGTCAGCAACAAGGATTAGCTAGTCTACCTAACAAATGAGTGTACTTGAAAATGAGCAGCTTCAATTATGTATACTGAAGAATGTGTGTCTGGGTATATGAAAGTGTGTGTGTTTGACTTTGTGTAAGAGAGAGTGAGGGTAAGTGTATACATAAGGGAGAGAGAGAAAGAGAGAGAGAGAGAAATTTGGGGGGAGTGGGTGGTAATTTTAATAGAAAAGTACTACTTACAGACACATCCAGGACAACTGATCCTTGAGGTGTTGTTTCTGAAATATTTATTTGAGATTTCATGTTTGCAGGAAATTCTGGCGAAAAAATATTTTCTTTTCGAATTTTCACCTCTACTAATGCAGATGTGGATCTGGGAAAAGAAAGCAAGGAAACATATAAGGACTTATTAAAATGCACATTCTATATATGTAGAAACAGTAGGTTCCTGTTAATAGGGACACAGAACAAGAGGTGGATATTGAAAGAATTAACCATTATTTTTGCCTTACATCTTATATATGTAGAAAGAGCAAATGCTAGTTAATAGGGGCACAAAAGGTTTAGAACAATTTTGACCAATTAGGTCATAGTTAATGTGTCACAAGTATTTAAACAAGCAAAAAAATGTTTTTATTCCCTAAGATTGCATTTAGATTAAGGATTGGGAGCAATGGATCCAAATTTAAATAGAATTTTTCATTTTCTATACTCTGTGGTGTCACTCACATCATACTAGCAAGGATAGCCTTGTGTTCACAGAAATAAAACATACAAAGAAATAACACTAAAAGCATGCTAACTTGTAAATTAAAATCATATAATTTTATTTATTTCTGTCTACTGATGTGTGTGTGTATTTTAGTTATATGTGTTTTAAGGTTGCATGTTATAGAGGAAGACAGTTACTTCGTCTTATGACAAGCAAAGGAAAGGAGATGGATGTCTTAACCCTTTGAAGGTCAGTAGCAAAGAGAGTGAATTCAGTGGTTATTTTTTGGTGCAAAATATCCATAATCAGGTAGAAAAATTTTTCTGTTACATGATGGGATTAATTTTATTATTTTGGTTTTATTTATTTTATTTTAAACAGAGTTTTAATGTTATTTTGTTTCATTCTAGCTTTTGTAACAATGTTTTCCCCTAGCGAAGGATCGTTAATTAATTTGAAACTTTTAAAACCATTTATTTTATCTTCAACATCATCACTTGATAAGACACCGAGGGTGTTGAAACAAAATGGCTATTTTTGTAGTGATTTTATAACATATTTATGTTATAAATATTTTTATAAAAAATAATTATATCTGCTCTACTTTGTATTGAGCACTCTTTTAAGAATAGTAATTGTTGGTTATTGGAATTCATTCCGTATATACCAATTATATAGTTGGGTATATATATATATATATTTAAAATTTGTGGGTGGTTTCTAAGAATAGATTTATTCCTAAACATAGACAGAAATTCAAAACTTTAATTTTATCATAAAAAAATCTGGCCTTTTGACATCTTACCTTGGCACATTTGATACGCTGTCATTTGCAGTGACCATGAATATGTAGTCCTTAACCTCAGTAAGCTTTCCTGCCATTATGATGATCCCACCAGAGTCAATCTTCAAAAAGCTTGGATTTCCCACAAGATAATATTTAATTTTACCATTCAATCCATCATCCTTATCAGTGGCATTCACCTGCATGGAGACATTTCTTGAAATGTGTACAAATATAAAAGAAAGCTCGAGAAAAGTAACATTCATGTCTCCTTTGAAAATAGGTCCCTTTGAATGTCGTGTAATTCCTTTATTTTTCTGTTAATATGATACAGTTGACTAGGAGAATAACAGACTCTTACTATTATAGTAAATAAAATAGTTATGGAAGAAGGTTTTTTCAATGGAACATTATGGATGGTAAATTCATATGTAGCACTGCGCAAATGAAGGGGAACCCTTATGATAATATTTAAAAAAATTGTCCCTTTCTTCCAGATGATCGACAAATCTTTATTAAACTATATATTCATTAATAAAAACTTTTATTAAATCAATTACAACAACTTTAAATAAAATTATCAAGCTAGAATAAAAATATTAATTAAATTTTTTTTTAAATTGCTTGGTATTTTGCAGAGTTCATTGTGCCATCAATCTTTACTATTTTGCCAGTTCCAGTTACGGGAACCAAATTCTTCTCTTCAAAATCCATATTAGGAACTCACCAGATATACCATCTATCATTCCACCCCAAAAGCTCTTGTAATTATTTCTCGTGGATGGCCATTTCTTGATTGCGATGCTGTCATACTAAAGGCCTTCCATTTATAAATAATTTGTCGCATGGGAGAAATCTGCACACCCAATAGTTTTGATAGCTTTTTGTAGCCTTCTCCATCATTAGAGGCTTCAGCTATGTGATTTTTTAAAACTTCAGAAAGACTTCTCGGCATATTTTTTTTTAATTTATTTTCCAACTACACACATTTGCATATGCAATAAATTATATTGATTGACTGCAGTATACACAGCTTACCAAAAAAAAAAAAATGAACACATGTCATTTTGATTTTTATATATGCACAAAAGATAATTTGCACTGGCAACCATGTAAAACAAAAAAAAATGCAGAGTGTAAATGCAAGGGTTCACTTTCTTTTGCACATCCTAATTTCTAATTACTATTTTTTCTAGCTTGATAAAAATGTTTTGAAAGTCATGGTAATTCATTTAATAAAGGTTTTTCTTAATTAATATATAGTTTAACCCTTTCAGCCCTGCATTCTTAAACAATTTTAATCCTTCTGGAAAGCAGAAACACAATTTACACGTAGTCAGAGACAATAAATTATAGCCAAATTTATACAATTATTAGAAAACATATAACTCTAACTATACACCAATTTTCATTACGCAGCACTCCACTCAAAACAAATTTTAAAACAAATACAAATATACAAAAGTGCTAGCCATTATCGACGCTGCTCTCACTTGCCACAGATGTCTACAACTACATCTGAGAATTTTCCTTAAATAGTCAATGATATTTTCAGTCACTCTCTGTTTCCTATTTTTCTCTGAGACAATAAAATGAAGGTTGCACGTGGTTGAAATGTGTTTCTCACTGGAGAACACACCTTTTACTTCACTTGTTTATTGTCTATGTTTACTTTTGTTTTGTTAATAAATACATTCTTGTTTGTATATATATATATATATATATATATATATATATATATATATATATATATAATTTTGTTGTTACTTTGTTCTTTTATTACACAGACTCACATTCGAGTCCACAATAATTGTTGTGGTAAAAATATATCAATGGACACGTGTTTTCTACCCAAACATGGGGAGCACACCTGTAACAGTGGTAAGAAATGCTTGTTCTGTTTTTGCAAATAAAGCTTTAATTGTCCGGATATAATAACGATGGATTGGCCAGTTTCGATTGAAAAATTTTCCAGTGAAAAATTCTTCTAAGTTGTGTCAATATTGATCTTGTTTAAACCATAGTTAAAAAGAATCCCAAGTAATTTTCACAATAATCAGCAAAACAGTTTGATACAAGTCACATTTCAATCAGAAAACACCTTCATGAACTCAGAAAACATGTATTGTAAATTTAGTGGGTTCTTCAACATATCACTATTTGGCTTAATCAAAGTGTTACATTTTGTTCATCATTGAAAATTAGATGTGAATTGTGTCCTCGGTAAGAGTCATCATCAGTGATGAAAAATGGGTTCTCTATAAACATATCCAATGAAAATGAAAACGAAAATCTTTAATACCCACAGAAAAACGAAAATACATCTCCAAAATAGGATGATACCCCAAAATTTATACAATGTGTTGGGTGGAATATGAAGAATGTTGTCTATCATGAAGTAAGGAACCCAAATGAAACCATCCAATACAGAGAGTATTGTCAACATCTGGAAACATTGTACAAAAATTTACATATAAAGCACCATCATTGGTTAAACGTAAAAGCATGTTCTTCTTAAATGATAATTCAAGACCACATATTACCCAAGTCACTTAGCAAAAGACTATGGTATTAAATATATAAGTTTTACCTCATCCGCCTTAGTCTCTTGGTCTTGCTCCATCTGACTATCATCCTTTCAGGTCATTGCAACATTTTAGTAGGAAAACAGTTTATTATTACCAAGAGATTAAAACTGATATTCATTGTTTATTTGCATTAAGAACCTGAAACATTCTAAGCTCGTGGATTAATAAATAGATGAGATTATATTATCAAAAATGAGGGTAAATATCATTTTGGTTAGACTTAAAATACTAATATAAACAAAATAGGTAAATGAGTAAATAAAAAAAGGGTGTGATGAGGAAGAGAGGCACTTTCATACTTACTTTTCCAACTTGGGAATTGATGGAGATAGTCTCGTTTATGATGAACTTATAATGACTTGAAGAAAACACTGGACTGTGATCATTTTCATCAATAATTCTGATTGTCACATCTGATTTTTTACTCTTATAATGTTTGCTTGTACTGATTTCCTCAGCCCACACCTTTTGGAAACAAATCATTAGATAAATAATTTAAAAAATTATTCCATATATACAAGGACATACTTGCATATGCATATCTCACATACACACACAAATATACACACTTTTTCTTTTCCTTTTCTTTTCTTTTTCTAATATTCACATTCAGTAACCCCTTGTGTTTTAGTGGCTTTATTGCCTTGCTTGGGGTGAAATGATTTACAAAAAACATATCCGAATTGCTAATGCATTTAGGCTGGAGTTGTCCAATCCTTACTTTCCACTTTTAATTGAGTTCAAAAATGTTTACATGTGCTTGTAGGTGAGAAATTATTTTCCACCTACACTCTCCTCTCCTACAGATAAAACATTGCAAGCTTATCGCTATTTCTAAGGAAAATGTTCTGAACTGCTACATTTCCTTGTTCCACCAGTTCAGACCTTTACAGCTGAAACCCACGATGCCATATAAATAGACCTGGGATTAAAAACTAATATCCATGCAACTGAATATGTTAGCTCTATCACAGATATTGAGCACCTTCCACTAATTACAGTGCATATAAAACATATTTATATATATATATATATATATATATATTGATGTAATGGAATAATTTGTCAGCCCCATGTGTGACTACACTATAGGTAGTAACTACCTATAAGTTTTTCGTACGTCAACGGACTACAGAGCCTAGCTGCGACCTGTTCCAGCTAGACAGTCAAACTTTTTGCCTTTGGGCAGAGACGAACTCGGACGAGGCTCTGTCGAAGGGCAGAATCTCGTTCGGGGAGGTAGACTGACTCTGAACCCGTTTATGCGGGTTCAAAAAGGGAATATTTTTGGCCAAGACTATGGGCTCGGAGAACCCACATTAATCTGGCCTTGTGCCACATGCAACCCTCGTCGGGGGTGGGGGCTAAATATACTATCTGCGATCTGTTCCATGCGGGTTCAAAAAGGGAATATTTTTTGGCCGAGCCTACGGGCTTGGAGAATCCACGTTAAACCCGGCCTTGTGCCACATCTACCCTCATGGTTTTGGCTAGTAAATACTGACCAGCTGCGATCTGTTCCAGCTAGACGGTCGAACTCTCTGCCTTCGGCGGGAGTGGAACTCGGACGAGGCTCTGCCGAACAGCAGAGTCTCATTTGGGGAGGTAGACTGCCCCTGAACCCGTTTATATGGGTTCTAAAGGGAATATTTTTGGCTGAGCCTACAGGCTCGGAAGACCCACGTTAAACCCGGCCTTGTGCCACATCTACCCTCATGGTGGTGGTCGGTGTGGGGGGGTGCTAGTAAATATCGACTAGCTGGGATCTGTTGAGCATGACTCAGACTTACGCGAGAACTACCGACCTTCCTATAGTAGCACTCACTACTGGATAGACTTGCGACGACCTTGTGCATAATTGTTACCTTTGTTCTTATTGTATTGGTTTTTACAATAAACCTTACTTATTTTATCCACCGTGTTGTTCAAGTATATATTCCTATTAGCATGGAATGTAACATATATATATATATATATATATATATATAATGATAAATATAATTCTAAGTTATGCTATATTTATGGGTTAAAATGCTCAATATCAGGGACAGAGGTATATAAATATGAAAGTGGACATTGAAGTCAACACCCAGTGGTGACAGTCTGTTTCATGCTAAACAGAATCATCAGGACATGTGCGCTGTGTTTTTGCTTGACTATTTATATATACAGGTCAGTGATGGATTGTAAGTAGACCTTTTGTATTATTTTATTGTTGTCCATGTCATCATGGCCCAGAACATCTGCATTCACATCCTGTAGAGAAATATCAATTTACAAGAAACAAAGAGGAAGACCAAAAAATGAGGCTGAACTGATGACATCAGAGATTGGCCATAGACAATGCTGGCAGAGTGCATGGTTGTAGCAAGGGAGAGGTGACAGTGGACACTTTATGTACATATTTCCCAATCTTCAGCAATGACGATTGGAAGAAACAACCTATGCCATCTTTGAAGTTATTCTCTTTTCCTGATATCATCAGCGAGATTATAAGTTTTGTCTGACATTCAATATCAACTGTTAATATAACTAATATAATTAGTTACTATAATATAATTAGTTAACTATTATAATTAATATAACTAGTATAATTAGCATAACTAGTATAAATAGCAACTATAACTAGTAAAATTAATATAACTAGTATGATTAGTTAGCATGACTAATTCACAAATTATTCAGATTTATATTCTCTTCCTTGAGTTTTATCACAAGATTATCATCAGATCTTATTTTTAATATTAAATTCAGCGAATATGAGGCCTGAGAGCCACTCAATTAGATAGTTATTGTTAAAATGGTTATAATGAATAAGGTGCATGATCTGTAGATGGGTGTGAAGATTATAAGGAAAAGGGGGATAAATTATGACTGACCCTTGACTTGAAATTTATTTTAGTATTCAGGGAAGGACTTACATAAAAGCCTGTCCCACAAAATGGCAGTTCTTGTGAAAAAGTTGAGTGGGACGTTTTTCTTACATTTGGAACTCTCAAAGAAATGCATATGATTCAACTCCACAAAAGCGTAGCTTGAAGTGTCTTGGCAGTAAAGGTGGAAAATTATGGAACTAAAAAACTAGAACTCATCTAAACATTTTTCGTGGAATTAGTGATTGAATAATGATAAGCTTGCAAGGTTGTGTTTGTGGGAAAGAGATTGCAAAGTGGATAATGTCTTCTGCAAGAAATGGAAGAAATAAGCAACCCCAGTCCAAATAGGACAGTAGTACAACATTTAATGGTTTAATCTGTCTCCTGTGAAGATAAAACATGACAGAAGGAGTCAGGTACTTTCTCGAGCAACCAATACTAACCATTTGACTACGACAAGCATAAACGTTATCAGTGGCACAAAAATCATTTTGAACTTTAAATCTTTCCAGTGAGAGAAGTGACCTCTACTGTTATTACATAGACATTTATGTTATCATGATCATCATTAACAATATTTTCAACAGCCGTCATGACCACCACCGTCAATACCACCATAACCACCACCACTTCCCTTATATTAGCCATAATCATTGTTAGTTTATTATAATAATTATAATATAATTAATTTATATATAATTAATTTATTATAATACACACACATATATATATATATATATATATGCCGAAAAACTTTTTGCCGTTAATAAAACCCAGACGACATGCATTTAACAGATGTCAGAATTCGTTGAAAAATACACCCCTACCCTCCCTAAATTCGACCTATTTTTCGAACTTAACTCATAATTGATACAACAATAGTTAAAAAAAAAATGAACACGCTACCGCCCCTGTCTGAATGATTGGATTTCTCTGTATCTTTGGAAACAGGAAATTATGAATGTATATGTGCGTTTAAAACTCAGTAAATCTAAAAATAAGTTATTTCAATATTCGCTTGAAGATGACACAGAACTAATGCTTTTAATTTAATTATATAATTAAATTTGAATTTTTTAGCTTCAGTTTTTGAAACATGGTTATTAGTGTGTAGCGAAAAAAAAGATGTTTTAAATCAATTAATTTATAATATTTATGCTCTGTAAATTTACATTGAGCACTGTTTTGTAAAAATAAAAAAATAAAAGATATCAATAAGAACACCGGATTATATAACTTACTGTTCTTTCTTTCTTTCTTTATATATATATATATATATATATATATATATATATATAATTCCGATCGAGCACTTTTGAGAGAAAGCGCGAATTTGTAAACAATGACTACTACTACTAATACTGCAAAGCTCGTCTATGAATTGCGCTCTCTCGGTCATTGGCATGTTTATTCAAAGAATAAGTATGTAAAAATCTTCTTCTCTACTGTGTGCTGATAGCTCAGGGGTAAAATCTCCGCTAAATCAGTCGGGTTTCGGTCCCGGCTTGAGGCAATCAGATGTATAGCCACACTGACGAGTTGTGATAGAGCAGAACAGTCTGTGGATGACTATATATATATATATATATATATATATATATATATATATATATATATATATATATATATAAATATAGTCTTAAGGTGCGCTATATTTATGGAATAAAGTGCTCAATATCAGAGATAGAGCGTATGTAAATATAAAAGTGAACATAGATGTCAACACTTAGAGGCGACAGTCTGTTTCATGCTATATGCAATCGTCAGGCCACGATTGCATATAGCATGAAACAGACTGTCGCCTCTAAGTGTTGACTTTTATGTTCACTTTTATATATATATGCATATATAGTTATAAGTTAGGTCATATTTATGGGTTAAAGTGCTCAATATCAGGGATAGAGCGTATGTAAATATAAAAGTAGACATGAAAGTCAACAGCCACTGTGGGTATTCTATTGCATTGTATTTTTATAACTGTTATTTTGGTAGACATGGTTGCTTAATTTGTTTATTATTTACTTAGTTCATTTACTTATTTATTTGGATTAATTTATTTTACATGTTTTTGTTTATTTATTTATTTTATTTTATCTTATTTTTTTAATTTATTCTTTTCACATTTCGATTTTTAAATTACGTAGTAAACATTTGTTTTCGTGTCTGCATTTTGAGATGAGTGCTGATTGTTTGTTTCGGCCTGGGAAGGTAATTATAGCTATTTTTACCTCCATGAAGAGTTTACAGTTTTTGGATGATTGTTGTAGGCTGATGTTCTTTTCCTTATTTTCCATGATATTTTATTGTGATTTGATATCAGCCATTGTCATTGTTATCGATATTATCATCAACAACTTACACATAAACCATTCTCGCTGTGATTATTAAGATTACTTAACGCAGTAAAATATATAAGTGGCAAAAACTTCCTCTTTATAAATTAAATTATTCAACGTTTTCTTCTTACTCTCCAACAACAACAGCAACAAATAATTCTTTTTCGTGTCTGGTAATATCTGTAAACACTTACTTGAAAGTCGTAGCTTTTCCATTTAGGATCAACATGTTTTCTTAATGTTATCAATCCTGTTTTATTATCCAAAGAAATTTCTCCAAATGTGGGTTTCATTTTGTACTCCAATGTACTCTTTGGAAAAAAAATAATCACAAAATGATATGCATTAACTCTCAAATACAAATACATGTTTTCATTCATTAAAATTTTATAGAAAAAAAGTCAAGGTGCCAAAGAAGAAATCTCATCAGATCAATTGCCATAAACATATTTATAGAAAGACTGGTGGGAGATGCCAGATTAGGACTGATAACGTTGCAGATTTTTTTTTTGGGGGGGGGGGGTCAAGAATTTCTTCATTCAAAGCATAAAGACCTGATCAAGTATGGCAGCAATATTCTATGCACAGACAAATGGTAGACTTATAATTGAGTAAGATAGATTCTGGCATTGTGAATTGATGTTCCTAGCTGCAGACCCAGTTTCAATCTAATCATTCCACTTTATGTCAATGGAAAAGAAAGCACGATGAGTTGCTGTATGAAGCCACAGTGATGGAAAGCAAAAAAAAGTACTTTAAGATGTTTGACAAAGAGTAGTTTCATTTTGGAGGTATTAAAATTAACAATCGCATTTTTTATGTTTATACGTTCTTTTTATAGATACAAATATTTAAGTAAATACTCAGTATTAACAACATTTACCGGCCCAAATGTTCGAGAAATTTTCATAGAAAATATGCGTCCTCCGACAGGAATCGAATTTGTATCCTATACGGAACCGTCACATAGCCCGACGTGCTTTTACCGATTGAGCCACAGAAGAGCGTTTCGGTTAGCAAGGTCGATTTTACTGTTTTTAAACTACAATTCTCCATGATTTTCTCTCATACATTCATATCTGCTCGATACGTATCCAATTTTAAACAAATGACGTCACACATTATGAAATGGACAAAGTCTGACAATTATTTTAAGACATTTTTTTATGTTTATACGTTCTTTTTATAGATAAACAAAAAATGTCTTAAAATAATTGTTAGACTTTGTCCGTTTCATTACGTGTAATACCATTTTTGACTCAGTAGCTTGAAGATCATTTTTCAGCTGCCAATTTTATCTAAATTAGCAAACTTACTCTTCAGACAGGAGTAAACAGTTTTGTCATCAGCATAGATACCAAGTCGGGAACTGATGACAGCAGATAAAATTGTTGATGAAATTAAGAAACAAAGTAAATCTAAGAATAGCATTGGGGGACACGTGACTTACCGGAAAAAAAAGATCTAGAAGAATGTCCATTCAAGACGACTTTCATTGTATTATTTGATAAAAAATTGTATCAAATGAAAAAATTGGCCAGAAACACTATAATCTTTTAAGAAGACCAGCATTCCAAATGATGTAAAAAACGTTTGCCATTCTTATCTAAAGTGTGACACACTCAGCAATAACCTTTGTCACGTCCACAAAGAAATAGATAAAAAAATTAATTATACTGTCATGGTGTTGCGTCCATAATAAATAAATAAAACTTAATTATAGTGTCAAAAATAATTATAATAAGATAATTATAATTATCATTAATTCACTCATTCTGAACCAATTAGAATCGACTCCACTTTTCTTCTCTACACACACGAACACATGACACTCTCACTATCGGACAAGAAGTTCACACGAACAAGTCGTCAATACGTGCGTCAGCAAAAATTTAATCTCCTTTTCCTTTTTCAGGCCATAGTAACAATTATCTTTTAACAAACAACAAACCCCAAACCCCAGACACTTCTTGTATTTTCCAACTAAATTATCTGGACACTCATTACATAGATATTTTTTAAAAAAATTAGAAGACTGTATGCACTTTGCTTATTCTTTATCTGATCTTTCTGTCAGATTCTGATCCATATTTGATCTATGCCTGACTCCAAACATAATTTTACTCAATATTACTGTCTTGACTCCAGCAACACATAACAACCAGATAATCAATAATACTTGTATTGTTGTTTCTACGTCTTACTGTTTCTCATTTTTTACGAGTATTTTTGTATATATAAATGTCAAGTCAGTTATAAATATTTACTCAAAGTTATAACTCTCCTACACCGTTAACATATTGACATTTGACATAGAGAAGCGAAAGTCATATTGTTTGTTTGAAAGAAGACTCTGCCAGTTGAGATGCTTAATCAATTTAGAGTTGATTAGAGCCTCTTGTACATTGCCCAAAACAGGTAGAAGATTAATAGTTTGATAGTTCAAAGCATCAGACAGATCGCAAAAGATTTTAAAAACAGATGATTTTCAACAATCTGGGAAGCATGAAACTATTGTTTGGAGGCAACAGTGGCCAGTTCAGGGGTGCATTATCATTTAGGATTCTCTGTTAGAAAGCGTAATGGATTCCACCTCACAAAGCCTGGGGTTGAGCACATTGATTCTAGATAGAGGAGCATTATGATTGAACACAAAAATAAGCACAATGCTTAGCATAGATTAAAAGTAAGAAAAGTAGGCATTTGAACAGATACTACACTCTGATGTGTGCAGAAAAGCATAATGGTCGCACATAAAAAGAGAAGCAGAATTATAGTCTCAGTCAGATTATAATTTATTTTTATTCCAGTTCAGAAAAGTCGGGGTTTTACCAGGTACTACTTATCCGAATAAGATTCCTGACAAAATCCAGAATCTGCAATGTTATCGGTCCTGACCTGTCATTTCAGCTTCAGTCACGCTTCCACCTCCGTAACATACCTTCCTTGTACCTTTTCTATAAAATGTTGCTGCTAATTATTCTGATGAGCTTCGATTTTACGAATTAAAGCGTAGTGCAAGATTTGCAACCACGTACTCTCATTTTACAGCTTGTTATAACCATAAGTGTAGGGGTTATGAGTGTGTTATAACTGTAAGTGTAGGGGGTTATAATTGTGTTATAACTGTAAGTGTAGTGTTATAACCATGTGTTATAATCTTTAGTGTAGGGGTTATAAGTATATTATAACTGTAAGTGTAGTGTTATAACCATAAGTGTTATAACCGTTAATGTAGGGGTTATGAGTGTGTTAAAACTGTGAGTGTAGTGTTATAACCATAAGTGTTATAACTGTTAGTGTAGGGGGTTATAATTGTGTTATAACTGTAAGTGTAGTGTTATAACCATGTGTTATAACCTTTAGTGTAGGGGTTATAAGTATATTATAACTGTAAGTGTAGTGCTATAACCATAAGTGTTATAACCGTTAGTGTAGGAGTTATGAGTGTGTTATAACTGTAAGTGTAGTGTTATAACAGTAAGTGTTATAACTGTAAGTATAGTGTTATAACCGTAAGTGTATGTGTTACAATCATAGTGTTATGACTGGAAATTCTAACAGTTTCTTCTCTTGCAGAACTCTCTTCCAGCTTCTTGCTCTCAAGTCAAGTTTGGTCTTCAAAAATTTCAAATCAATTTTAATCGTTGTCACCCATCTCCTTGAATCCTGTTCTTATTATATTTTCTCCTTGATAATGTTACTTTCTCACTTTTTTTCCCGCTCAGTAATTCCTTGCGACTTAGTGACTTTATCGCCTTACTTGGGGAGAATTTTTTTAAAAGTAGATAAATGTAACAGTTCTATTAGTGTCAATCTAGAGTTTTTGCGTTACCTCACTTAAAACTTTCATTTATATTAAGTTAACTTCTCCAGCCTGTGCAAATTTAGTCATTGTCTTGTCATCTCAAAAAATAAAAGCATAATTTGGGACCAATTAAAAGCCGGGATCAGTAATAAAATTTAAAAAAAAACATGGATCAAAAATGCATGTTGCCAACTTAAATGATAAAAATTAAAAACTGCCGGAACGTAATATGTGAGAGTCAATCAAAACACTTCCCAAAACAAACTTTTGATCCATTGCGTTTGGAAGACAGGAAAGTTAAAAGGCAAATTCTAACCCTGAAAGACAGTGAACTTCTGCAACAAAGTCACCAAAGATTAAAGACAGCACCAACCATATCTGTGACAGCTTCTCACTTTTCAATAATAAAATTTGTTTGTCTCTTTTATAAACATTAATAAGATTAAGAAAAGCAGACGAACGTTTAAGATTGTAGTATAGATATTTTGTTTATATGGTAGAGAGACAACTATACTTGTCTTCACAGTATTCTTACCAATTCAATTTTTTCAGTCAATGGTAACTGTATTTTGCAAATTCGCCTGAAATGTCGGGCCCTGGTCAGAGAATTGGAGACTGCAGCGGGTGTTGCCCGGAAATATCTGGCCTTAACTCTTTTCTGTCTCTTAATAATAATCTTCAATTCTCAGAAACAAATTCTTTTACGGACCTTTTTGCAAGCCGACGCGAAGTTTGTGCGTCGTCCAATGGAAAGGCTCGAATCATATGCGGGAGTGAATTCCCAAATGACTTTTTCAAGCCTCACAAACAAAATAAAAGACGGGCATGTTCGTCTGTCGCCAGAGAGAAGGAGACGAGCGTATTAACACGTCCCTTGACAAATGTCAAGCAATCGTTATTATTATCTCTAAGACTGAGCGACTACTTCAAATACATTCCTACCCTTCGATAACGCTCATACATACATACACACATGCGTTCCTGCCTACGTACTCATTCATTCTTGCAAGGACTACTACGAACATTTTGACGACCTTGTATCAACCAAAATACATTCATTTTATTTGTAAAGACCTTAATTGACTTATATGTATATAAATTTGTTGTTTCACGTTACAATTTGATTTTCTTGTTTTATACCCCTCTTATGCTGGGCTATCTAACTAACAAGGCCAAATCAGACTAATAATGTGTTTCAACACTCATACACTTCACTATAACTGATAACCCACTATAGCCCATCGTCGGTGCTATCTGGCGAAGTTTATGGACTCAAAGGAGGGGAAGCTTTCTTGTGGATCCGATAACCCTTCAGCATTTGATTACCCCGCCATTGGTGTGCCGAATTAGAGTGTAGTGCAAGTTGGCTTTCAGCGGTTTCACCTCGTTAACCAGCATTTCGTATTTGTTCAGGATCTACCAACATCATCCCATTGCTAGTAGATTAATAGTCTTTAATGAGATTGTAATGCGATTTGTCATCGCCACATACCGTCATGTTGTTTAAATAAGCGTAAATATCTTGCAGGTTTCGTCAGTAATTATCTTATCAATGAAGAAACGGGTCAGCAAACCTTTAAAAATGCCCTTTTTTGTACACTTATGTCATATAGACTTTCGCACAGGACACGATAAACGTGCGTGAGAATTGAGTCCACAAAAATAACATTTACGCTTTGTTTAAAGGATTCCAAGAAGGGTTCTGGAATAATATGAACAAGAGAAGTTTTGAGTATGAAGTGGGTGGTGGAGAAATAAGAGAATTTGAAAAGAGAGACAAAGTACTCTGGGCAGATGAAAAACTAGGAACCTGAGGGAGTTTCCAGATAGGAAGTCTAAGATGTGTCTAAGATGTACATTGTCTTTGAACCATAAGACAGCCTTATTGTAAGCTGTTGTCTTTACACTATTTACATTATTCAAACTGTTGTCCTCATCTTTATTCCTACATTCACGATGTTTAAGCCATTTTACACTTCAGCCTTCTTCAGGTGATATTTCTTGAAATTTCAAACCAAATATTTATTTAGTCTACGAGATGGATTGTTTTAATTCCACGCACCATGCCTTTGGATATTTCAGTCTCAGTTAATTATCCTTGATAACTCAACTCTCCAAGTTTTGTTTCCTCTGCTGCGGTCGGGTATTGAACTCACACCTCTTTGGGTCAAGTCTCTTTTTGAATCAATCAACCAATAATTTTATCCACTGGGCCTTTGTCTTATTTGAAGTGTCAATATCGCATTAATAAAGAAAGACGTCTCTTATAATTTCATCCTCGACTTGTTCTGCTGTCAATATCTTGAAGTTGCAGTCCAAGTTTAATGCTTTCATGCCTTGTAGGTTTAACTGGTCTAAATTGTTGCCCTGTTGTTGTTGTCACGCAGCGAGTAGGTGACAAGCAGAAATGAATATATTTATCTTGATGAACATTTCTTCTAAAATGTCAACAGCAGTTCATCGTCCTTGCAAGAAGAAATATTTGTGTTAATCCGCCTGGAGATATGGAGAAATAAGCTTTTCAGTCTCTGATATTCTTGTCGATGAGAAAGTTTCTAAGACTACAAGAAAGTTGTCATTTAAAGTTTTCCTATCACTTGTATCTGAGCTAGACATAATTGGTCTAAGCATTTAGGTTTCAGATACTTGTCCATAATTGAATTAAATAAATTGTAAAGAAATCAGACGAACGTTTAAGCTTAAAGCAGCGATTTATTTAATGTAATTTAACTACAGCCGATAAGTGAGGTTCGACCATTTCTTTTATAGTCGAATAGTTCAAAGGGTGACAACTATGGTTGCCTTCACCATAAATAGAAAACAGTTTTGATCAAGACAAAATATTTACCTGACATGGAATAAACTAAGAAATAAAATCTCGAAAGCACATTGGATTCGCAAAAGATGCCTTCCAAAAGCTAAACAGAGTATTAAGAAATAGAAAATTTTCATTAGAAACAAAGAAAATAGTGTTGAATTGTGATGTAATATTAATCCTCCAATTTGCCAGTTATTGCTGGACAATTTTTTCACCAATGAAGAGAAGACGATACAACTGAGATCTGATTCTGTAGTAGGTTGATGAGAATACCATGGACTGAACATTTGAGTTAGGAGGAAGTTTTAAGAGAAATGGTAACAAAAAGAACACATATTCAGAATCAGAAAGAAAAAGCTGAAATTTCTAGGACACATAATGAGGAAATGGGTCTTGGAGAATTTAACACACAAAGCGCATAATGAAGGCAAGGGGTGGGGGCAGAGGGAAACAGTGAGTAACCAACATAACAGGATTGTGTAAATGTATGACAGAACAGTAAATAGGAGGGATAGTAAGAGGACTTAGAGCTACAAAAAGTAGGAAGTGGTGGAGAGCCATGATAATCCACGCTCTGAATGGACACAGTATATAAAAGAAGAATAATAGCAAACAGTAAGTAATTGCATTTTGCTAATTTATACAGACCTATATCTATAAACACTACAAGTTTCTAAGCCATGTGATAATAAAATTAATTCGTAAAAACATTGTCAAGTTTCCAAGCCATGTGATAATAAAATTAATTCATACAAACATTGTCAAGTTTCCAAGCCTTGTGATAATAAAATTAATTCATACAAACATTATCAAGTTTCTAAGGCATGTGATAATAAAACTAATTCATACAAACATAATCAAGTTTCTAAGGCATAAAATTAATTCATACGAACATTGTTAAGTTTCTAAGGGATAAAATTAATTTATACGAACATTATTAAGTTTCTGAGGCATAAAATTAATTCATACAAACATTATCACGTTTCTAAGGCATGTGATAAAACTAATTCATAAAAAACATTATCAAGTTTCTAAGGCATGTGATAATAAAAATAATTCATAAAAACATTATCAAGTTTCTAAGGCAAGTGATAATGAAATTAATACATACAAGCATTATCAAGTTTCTAAGGCATGTGATTGTCGCAGTGTGCCCAAACACCACTCCCACCGTTTCTTAAACAACCCCGGCTATGCCTGCCGATAGAGAAAGGTCACGGCCCTTGTGTGCTAAAAATAGCGACGACATCCTTTCAAACTGTCAGAAACATACAAAACTCAATTTTCGCCACTAAACAAAAATAAAAGACCTTTAATTTCGAACCGAAATTAATTTAAATACAGTCAACAAACACCGAACACACTTTTGACTGTAATTAACAAGGCCCGGAATTCGGGCTGGGTTGCGACCCATGGCAAAGTCTAGTTTGGACCATATCAGGACCTGCTAAGACAAGCCAAGACCAACTTGGACCAGAACTTGACTAAGCTTTGACCAGCTTGGACATGTTATGACCAAAACATTGACTAAGCCTTGACCAGCTTGGACATGTTATGACCAATCTTTGACCAGTGACACTATGCGGAAACGCTTGGGTTTTCCACGAAAAAACGACCTTGTGTCACGACTTGACCGCGTGGGGAGTCAAGTAATCCCACGAAAAACGACCTTGTGTCACATCTTGACTTCGTGGGAGTCAAGTAAATACCGCCGGCCTGGGGAGCAGCCTGGCCTTCGGGCTGGGTTGCGACCCATGGCAAAGTCTAGTTTTGGACCATATCAGGACCTGCTAAGACAAGCCAAGACCAAGTTGGACCAGAACTTGACTAAGCTTTGACCAGCTTGGACATGTTATGACCAAAACATTGACTAAGCCTTGACCAGCTTGGACATGTTATGACCAATCTTTGACCAGTGACCCTATGCGGAAACGCTTGGGTTTTTCCCACGAAAAACGACCTTGTGTCACGTCTTGACCGCGTGGGAGTCAAGTAAATACCCCCGGCCCGGGGGAGCAGGAAGCCTCCCTGATTCGCGACTTTGACGCGCCCAGTCAAACCGACCAACTCCTGCAGCATCCGGCGGTATCAGCGCTCCTGCAGCCTCCAGCACTCCTCCTGCCACCTTCCAGCGTTCCAGCTCTTCCTGCCTGCACCTTCCAGCAGCTTCCAGCACTCCTGCACCTTCCAGCTCTCCTCATCTTCCTGCACCTTCCAGCATTCCTGCAGCTTCCAGCTCTCTCCTGCACCTTCCAGCACTCCTGCACCTTCCAGCTCTCCTGCAGCTTCCAGCACTCCTACAGCTTCCAGCAGTCTCCAGCTCACCCCTGCGGCGCTCTACTGACGTCCCGCGACCTATTCCAGCACCCGCTGACGACCTTATCCAGTGCCCACTGACGTCTAGCGCCCGTTATCGTCCGGACACCGTTCAAACGACCTCTGTCTTCTTACCATCCACCGTTTGCAAATAAAGACACGATTTCCATCGTCTACAACGGACCATCTGCGTTTGTCATCCTTCTTTGCTATTGCCATCTCCTTGCCCTTGTGTCCCCTTTTTAGTTGTACGGTCGATTGGCACTCACACCTCTCGGCCCGCTGCAACATGATAATAAAACTAATTCATACAAGCATTATCAAGTTTCTAAGGCATTAAGGCATAAAATTAATTCATGCGAACATTATTTTGAAAAAAAAAAAAAACTCTGTCGAATGATACAAGCACACGTCGTAAAAATACATTTTTGAAATAACTAAATTATTTTTGTGCAAAATGTAAAAATGTACTTTGTAGGAATAGAATGGCAAACGAAAGCATGTCATCTGTCTTACCGCGAAAGTTAAACAAGGCGAAAACAAATAAGACTCAAAACACGATGTGAAATTTAAAAGAACAAACATTTACTAGAGTATTAAAGAAAAACAAATACAGTACGATATTTGCAAACAAGAGCTTTCACTAAAAATTCCTCATGCCTTATTTAAAAAAACAAAAAAATTAAGGCTGGATAACAATTTAAACAATATTAGATTTAAAGAAAAGATTATAATTTTCAAAAATGAAAAAGAATTTAAGAAGGCAATGGAAAAATTTGATAAAGCATAAAATACATAAGAAGCACGAACCTAATTGTAAGACAACAAAAAAATGGAAATGTCTCATCACGAAGTGAACTTAGATTTGAAAGACTGATATCACGGCCCAAATGGATTTTCCTCCTGAATTTGTCTTCTGGTTGAAATTTTTAGTGTCTGTTCATCTTGTTTCTTCCTTCCCTGAAGAGTGATTTATGACTCCCTCCTGCTTTGACACTTCTGCCTTGAAATCTGATTACTTTCTGATCTCATCTAATGACCGGTCACCATATACAAGGAATCGGGATGTTCCCAGGGTCCCTAATTTTCAAAATTTATGAGGGCATGAAGCTACGTCGCTGACTGGTCAGTAAATACAATAATATATATTTTTTTTAAATCAAAAATTGAATCAGCAATAATTTACATAGACGAAAATAATTTAATTTTTTAATCGCTTATTTTAAAAATAGAAATTTCCAAACAATTTTTTTAACAAACGATCTGGCTTTCTTTAAAATAAACTTCTTTCAAAAGTACGTGTAAAATATAATCCTAGTTGCTTATAATATTTACTTAGAATATTTATTTATTTACACTTTTATTAATGACTAACTTTAATTATTTTATACTACTAAAATTATGAAATATAATTTTTTATAAAACACTCACACATCCAAACCTACCGTCTGTATTTCGCAATATATGTATTTATCATCCTGTTACCACTTTTCTTTCAATATCAGTTTTGTGTAAGTCTATGCAAAAAATAGATCACAATGCCTTCATATTTTTCTCACTTCTTATTGGTCAGTTAATATTTTAATCAAGTTCTCAACTACGTCAGAATAGCATCGACCTAGTTCTTGACCTGACGAAAATACAATTCCGCCCCAAATCTGTCTATGACTTTCTGAGCCTATCACGTGATTACGTTTATTATAAATACTGTGACATAAGTTCTTTCTTCCGCTTTTTGATTTCTCTCGCTTACTAAAATGTAGCTGTTTAAGAAATCGCGTTCCGACCCCTTACGGGCGGACGCTATGAAAACATTCACACACGCACACATACAGTACAGTACGTACGGAAACTTAATTGTAAGCATTACAGAACATTACAAGCATCAACGTATTACGAATATTCAACTACAAGCAACGGAAACTAATTAAACATTACGGAACATTCACTCCAATTCTTCTGAAATTAAAAGCTTATCAACATAATCTCAGCTTTACGGAATTCTTTCAACTCTCCCACAGTGAACATTTTGAGCGGCAATTTCATTCAACTTTCTATGAGCTCAGATAAAAATATTTCCTTAGTAAAGACTTTAATTCCAGTCAAAGGGAAGTAACTCCTATTAATTATGCTTGTGTATCATTGACATACATAAATATGAATATTGTTCTTGTTATAAAAACTAAAAAACAGTTTTTCGTGTTGTTTCTCTTTGCTTTTTGTTTGCTTACACATTTGTAAAGTAAAAATGTACGGACTGATTTAGGCCGTCAATACCGCTACATGTATGATAAATTTTAAATATTTTTTAACTGAGCTTTTGTCTCATTTTGCATTCACTGTTAGTGTTACCTGAAGTTGTTTAATTTTTTCTCCAAAACGCATAATTATAGCAACCGACTATCTAACCCTAGTAACATGTTATGGTGCAACAGTATCAGACTAACGACCAAGACCAAATCTACTTAGTAACCTAGTAACCATGACTCTTTATTCACTGAACAGTAACACCGATTGTTATTTCAGCTTTTGTATCGATATTGTCTTCTTCATATAACAAGAACTAAGAACAAAGCATTCTTTTAAATTCAGCGGAAATAACAAACATACTTACCCCATCTTTGTCTATCGCTTTTACCTGCAGCAATAGTGTTGATATGAGGGCATTTTCTCGGACTGAAGCCTGGTATGTGGGTTGCAACATCTTTGGAGCATTTTTATTAATGCCAAAGACATTAATGACAAGGAAACCAATGTCATATCTGTCTGATGGTCGATCCAGTTCGTAAGCCTGTCAATAGATAAATAAATAAATAAAAATATCAAACGAAGGTACAACACACGCGTCTATCGTGATTTATAGCGTGGCGTTTAGTCAATCACAATGAAACACTACAGATCACAAATAACAAAAGTAATTTCGTATGAATTAAATTTTATAAAATTTTATAAAAGGGTCTAGTTTGCTTTATAAATTGATCCCCCTAAAAAAATACCCCTGTAAGGATACAGAAGGCTTTTATCTCCCTTTGGTGGAGATAAGTCACCTGGGTCATATGATGGCTGGTAATGACGTCAATCCATACAGTCAATTTCAGTTCGTTTACAGCAACCAAATGGTAAGATTGCTTTCTTTAGCTCGGCTCCCCATCTGCCTCCCTAGCAACTTACAAGTCCAATGTGCTGTTTCTCTTTGGGGATATATCTTTCCCATATTTAGAATTAAACTTCAGCTTGCAGTCCTTAACTTGGGAAGACCCAAGACACATTGTTTCCTGTTCATGGAATATGTCTTCACCTGGGACATAGATGAATCCGACCAGTTTGAATCTGGAGTCCAGGTACAGGGGTATCTCCATATTATATGTAAGACTCTTCCTTTTTGTTTCTCCTTACATTCTGCTTTGCCATGTAGATATATGTGATATATTATTTTCTGCATGGGTCACATGTATATATGATACTCAGATACTGAGAACAAAGCATGTTTTCTGCATGTATTATTTTCCACATGGGCCACATGTATATATGATACTCAGATACTGAGAACAAAGCATGATTGTCATTCTTTTTCCTTTCACCCATTCCATTCCATCTGTGAAATATCAGTGTTATTATGTCATGGATATAATAATGCCCATAATAGGGGAAAACAAATGAGAGAATAAATCTTTCTTTCATAGCAACTTCCCATTATAAACCCCCCAAATATGTTCATAGTGTTACAGCACTGTTCCTAGTGCGACTAAAAGCAGTGGCAAAGAAAATTCACACATGTAAATGATGGGTGTAAGGAAATGGAAGACAACTTCAAGAAAGTGATATTTTAAATTTACTCAAATGCATGCAAAAGAAAAAAAGATATTGATAAGAATTGTGTGGGTGATAGACATGCGTGCATGTGTGAAAAAGTCTGGTTACTAAGGGGAACAATGTCACTATGCCTGGGAGTAGGTCTCGATTTTTAGAGTAGTTTGACAGTACAATCTAATGACTTCTTGGTGAAACTGGCAAAGTTATGTTAGAGTAACCACATAATGATTTCTTAAAATGTAAACAAATTGAAAAAATAAATTGAAATTTATAATCTGAACATCTATTTTCAGTTAAGAAATCCAGATTACTAATTTCAACAGATTTAATATATTGTTCTGAATTTAGTAGCATCAATTTACAATGAATTTTCACTGTAAATTGTAACCTATACTAATCTTAATATAAAACATAATTTATACATATATATATATTTTTTGTAATCAATTTACCTCAATCAAGTCAATAATGCCACTAAGACATAAAGGGACACTGGAAGTGAAAGAGAAGGAAAAAACTTTAAAAGGAACTGGAAATTCAATAATAGTACACATTTCAGAGTTTAGGCAGAGATTTTACAAGTATAGAACTGAACTAGAAACTCAAACCTAAGCAGGAAACGAGGGATAAACCTCTACTCCTCTTCAAAAGGCTGAGGAGGAGTGTGTACCAAATGATAAGTGAAGCTATTTGTGCCTATTGTTATATATATATATAAAACACCAACAGCCTATTGTATATGATGATTTTGTAATGGCATTCTTTGAATGACCGACCTTCACTAGGGTGTGCAAGTCCAGGTTGGGCCTGACAAGGCATATGAAAAGGCATGTTGGAAATGATGACGATCAAAGTCTCCTTCCACCACCCGGAGATGATTTAATATGCCACATATGTGACAAGAAATGCAGATCGATGGCTGGCTTCATGAGCCACTGTCGTTCACACAGCTCATGAATGCAGTGTTGTGGAGGGGAAGTTTAATTGATGGGCTGGACATGTCAGTGATGGTCATATTTGCTTTGTGAGTTGACAGCCACCATATATATATATATATATATATATATATATGTCTGTGTGTGTGTGTGAGAGAGAGAGAGAGAGAGAGAAATGAAGTTTCATTTATCGGTAAGTCTTTTGATCTATAGTTGCATTGCGTATCTCTTTGGGAAAAGAGGGTCAATTGGTGTAGATTTCTGCAAAATATCTGGTATTTCTAAATTGACAGACTAGGTCCTGTTGCAGAGTCTTATATTTATCTGTTTACAATTAACCTAAGCCAACAGTGACTGGTTGAAAAATCTCTTTTTCTACTTCATTATCTGTTTTCTGACTAGTCCAACAAATTTTTAAACTACTTTAAAATTTTTATTTCTGGGAACATTTTCCTGAAACATGTCATTTACACACACACACACACACACACACACACACATATATATATATATATATATATATATATATATATATTATAAATTAACTGATTTAAAAATATGATTCCTTCACTACACAGGAATTGCCGTGTTTCAAAAACTGAGGCTAAAAATTTCAAATTTAATATATAATTAGATTAAAAACATTAGTTCTGTTTCATCTTAAAGCTTTTAAAAGCGCATACATTCATAACTCAGTAAATTTAAAAATAAGTTATTCCAAAATTCGCTTGAAGATGAAACAGAACTAAAGCTTTTAATTTAATTATATAATTAAATTTGAAGTTTTTAGCTTTGGCTTTTGAAATATGGTAATATGACAGAAATCTGAAGGCATATTGGAATAATGAAAGATGCCTTCCTAAAGCTAAGCAAAGTACTAAGTAAAAGGAGAGTCATTAAAAACAAATAAAAGAATGTTGAACTGCTATGTAATGTCAGTCTTCCTATATGGCAGTGAATGCTAGACATTTTTCTTGTGGGAAACTTGAGATAGCAGTGATGTGGTTTAACAGAAAGGTGATAAGGATACTATGGATGGATCATGTTTTAAGAGAAATGGAAACAAAAAGGATCCTTATAGCCAGAAACAGAGACATTTTCTGGAACACATTGAGGAAAAAGTCTTGGAGAATTCAACATTCATAAGAAAGATGAAGGCAAGAGGTGTCAAGAGAAACAGCCAATAACCTGATTAAAGAGAATATGTAAACAGACATTGATAAGAACAACAAAGGATAGGAATTTGTGAAGTCCATATCCTAAAGGAACATAGCATATAAAAGAAGAATTGATATGAATTTTTAATAAAAAAGATTTAGGTGGTATAGTGTCAAATTTCTGTAAAAAATAAATAAAAAAAAAAGAATAAAAAAAAGCCACACAAAAACATAATTTTCAACCAGTCACTGTTGTCTTGAGTAAAAATTAAAAAAGCTTCAAGTCTCTATCTCCTGAAAACAGATAAATTCAAGACTTTGCAACAGGTTGTAGTCAGGTAATTATAATTTGGGATTTTACAACAATTATTGAAAATTCAAGATAATTTTCAACCAGTTGTTAAATATTTCTGGGAAATATCAAAATGCCTCGCAAAAAGATAATTTTCAACTAGCCACTGCCAGCTTGAGTAAATTCAAAAACATTTCTGTCTTCTGAAAACAGATAAACTCAAGACTTTGCAACAGGTTGTAGTCAGAATGCCATCTTCTTAACACAATTCTTCACCAAATGATTCTTTTTATCAAGAGAGGGAAATGAAGTGGCTAAAGATCAAAAGATGCAGGCAACTGAAACTATATGCCAGCTTTACCAATTCAGTACATGTGTACTTCTTTTTCTCTTGTAAAATATAGATAATGGCATTAGCTAAAATTTATTAACTCCCTCTATATCAGAACATTTCAGATAAGACTCTACCATGAAAAGATTCATCTGCAAAACTCACTTTGCACATATGAAATAACAAAGCTTTGTTGTAAGGGTTGATAAGTCATGAAAAACAAATTTAATAAAAAATAAATCAATTGCAATTTTATGAGAATTATTAAAAGTTTATTTACTACATCAATTGTGATTATGGTTTATATGGGCTAAGTAGTTAGAATGTCAGTATTTAGACCATAAGATTCAGGTTCAAATCTCAATTTAAAGAGGTCAATTATTGAAAATAACCTGATCACAACATGTGATACCACTGGGAAGTGCCTGAAAGTTATATCACAAGTTGACCCAAGCATTGTAAGCGAAATTAAGCTAGCACCAAGTCATCATGACTTCAAGGAGACTGATCTTGTTCAACTAAAGATCCCACCAGCTTATGCAATCTTTCCCAGAAACTGTAACTAAGATCTACACAGTATTAATGACAGGTTGACTTTGTGGGTATTGAAGAAACACAAATAATCCTTAGCAGGTATCTGTAGTGTAGCTAAGACCAGACACCAGGTTTGTTCTCAGAGCGCAGCTTTTTCCAGTCAAATATTCGTGGTTTAAAAATTACTCTTTGGCTAGATTGATACTCACAAAACAAAAGGTGAGCTGATTGTAGCAGTAAGCAAAATTTATTCTGGCTGTAATGTACTGCTGTAAACGAGTGAGGCAGAGATGAAGCATAGTTGAGAGGAAATGGTCTATCCCTGTAGCATTGCATCGAGTTGTCTCTTGCCTCTCTATGTGAAACCTCTTTCTCTCTGTCTCTCTAAATTTGGCTAGTAGTGACCACTGTCTTATAGAGAACATTGTTCTTTGTCTTGTCATTTTTGTCTGAAAAAGTAATTTATTAATATCTGGCTTCATCCAGTGATCTTCTTTGTCAGGGTTATTTACCATGGTCCTTGTGAGGTCCACTTCACTTAGCTGATAATCATCAGGACAGTAAATGTCTGAAACAATTTTTGTAACAGTTCAGTTGTTTCCGTTTAGCAAAATATCAAGTGACTCTGATGATATGTTAGAAACAGGGATTAGCTAGCAACCATTACAGATGGAAATGGGCAGCTAGCTAATACATGATTGGGAATATGTTTAATTAGCAATGCCACTAAACATGTTTAGGAACACACTAATTATCAAAGATTCTTTAAGCAAGGAATCAAATAATACTTTTATACTGGGGTTATTAATTTAAATTGAAGTTATATCTAAACATGTTTGATTTCCTGTTCAAAAATACAATTTGTCTTTCTGAACAATATTCAACTTCAAAAGATTTTGTTCTTTTAATCTTTAAAGGAGACTAAGGCCACACTGAAAACACCGCTTTTCATTTGATTACAAAAGTTAAGCAGTGTTAAGCCCTATCACCAATTATATGGGTGACCATACTTTAAGCAACCTTTTATAATCCAAAATCTGTTTCAGCTTTAAATAACCCCATAAAGGGTTGATAAGCCATGAAAAACAAATTTAATAAAAAAAATAAATTTAATAACCCACAAAGGGTTGATAAGCCATGAAAAACAATATTGATAAAAATAAATTTAAAAACACAGAAAGAGTTGATAAGCCATGAAAAGCAAATTTATAAAAAAATATATTTAATAACCGACAGAGGGTTGATAAACCATGAAAAACAAATTTATTAAAAAATAAATTTAATAACCCATAAAGGGTTGATAAGCCATGAAAAACAAATTTAATAAAACTAAATTTAATAACACAGAAAGGGTTGATAAGCCATAAAAAAAACAATCAATCACTTTTAGTTTATAAATTAATACATTCCTTACCTTGATTATCACCTTAATCATTGAACTCGGGAGACTGTCTAAATCAGCCTTCACTTTTATTGTCGTAGAGTTATTAAATTCAAAATATCTATCAAAATATTTTGGTTTTCCTAAAAAAAAAATAAAAAGATAAAATAAATATTTTTTCTCTTCAGGAGAATTAATGATAGCCAACCAAAAATTGATAACGACTTTAGTGAATATACAGATTATAACAAAATTACTTTTAAATGATAGTTATAATTTATAATCAAAAACTATTTGTTTATGATAACACAATGATTTTCAGCAAAAAGGTTTTTGGCAAATTCAAAATGTTTGTGTCATAAAATCTATTTATGAATTATCACAAGATGTGATTAAAACTAGGTAAAGGATTTCTTGGAGATCACTGGGAAAAAAATTGCCGTAATTTAAACTTCTTTCATGTCTCATACATCATAAGAGTACAAGGAGGGTGTCCCGAATAAAACATTGTTGGGAGGAGGGGATAAATTAGATATTAAAAGATGTTAAATCAGATTTTTTAAGTTTTAAGTATTGCTGATTCTATAATTTTTCATTTTTATCTTTAAGATCTGTTTTTGTTTTGATAGGTTTGTTTGTTTTTGGTATCTGTCTATATTTCTGAGATGAGGTATTATGTACACTATTTACATTATTTGGACTATTGTCCTCATCTTTGTCGCCATATTTATTACATTTTGGCTGTTGTACGCTACAGCCTTCTTCAGGTGGTTGGAATGTCGAACTGAACACTTTATTTCGCTCGCTGAGGTAGACTGTTCTAGTTCAATGTACATGACTAATGTATGTCAATTATCAGTTATCTCCTGTTAATTCCCCTCTCCAAGTTCTCCACTGTCTTAACCAGGTATTGAACTCACACTCTTTGGGTGCAGTCACTGGATTTAACTAATGACTTTATCCACTGTGCCATGTGTCCTTGAATATATGAATTTCTGGGTATTATAAACCTAATGTCTTCAGCAACCTATAGATATAGAAAGAAACTCTTGCTCGCAGGTTTCACTTTAGGAAAACTCTTTGTGGAATATGTCCTTGCCACTGACATAGTAGATGAATCTGGCTCACTTAAATCTGGAGTCCTAAACATGACTTCTCCAGAAACAGAAGAATATCTCTGTCTATATTTCTGAGATACAGTATTATGATTACTTGCATTATTTACATTATTCGGACTGTTATCTACATTGCCATATTCACAACATTTTGGCTGCTGTACGCGCTTTATCCAGCATTTCAAACCAAACCATTTATTTTGTCCACCAGGGTAGATTGTTCTAGTTCCACGTGCCAGGCCTCTTCTGTTATTCTAAGTTATTTCCCTTTAACTCAACTCTCTATGTTTTGGTTCAAACAACCCTTTGGGTTTAGTCTTTAGATCTAACCAATGCCTTTATCCATTAGGCCACGTGTCCCTTCAGGACATCTGTGTAGGAATTTCTGGGACTTATAAACCTAATGTCTTAGCAATCAATTTTTACCAGTGCTCATATTGCAATTTTTTTTGTTGTTATTCATTGCTTCTCTCTAGCACTCTATATTACTGGTTCCCATATTGTATTCACATCTATGCTTGACCAGCTCAGGAGATTTTTGTGGCCTAGCATATGTGCTGATTCCTTAAGTTTCCATATCTTCCAGTGATGCTTTCTGTCTAGTATTTCAAACTCATCTCAGATATATAGAGAGACATGGACATAAAGGCCGGGGCGTAGAATGTCCGAAACATTATGAATATGGCAATGAAGATGAGGTTAACAGTCTGAATAATGTAAATAATCCAAGTAATCATAATACCTCATCTCAGAGATATAGACAGATATATAGAGAGACATAGATATAAAGGCCGGAGCATACAATGGCCAAAACGTTATGAATATGGCAATGAAGATGATGATAACAGTCCGAATAATGTAAATAATGCAAGAAGAATTTCTATATTATATGTAAGAGCCATCCTTTTTGTTTCTCCTTACACCCTGCTTGCTATGTAGATATATGTGATATATTATTCACTGTATAGGACACATCTGTATATGTATATATAGTTTTGTGTATGCCTTTCTGAAAAGAAAGCACGTTTGTTATTCCTTTTTCTTTCAGCAATTCCATTAAATATGTTATTATATCGCAGATAATGCCCATAATGGGGGAAGTACAAATGGGAGAATAAACCTTTTCTCCATAGATCTCTCCCATTACATAAGTAATGATTTTAGACAAATGATACAGTTCAGTTTTATAGCATTTTTATAGATTGAGGCCAAGACAAATTTTGTTTTTGGTTTAGTAGTCAGTCCCAGTAAAAAATGCAATTTATCCTGTGTTCAATTTCTTAGCATAGATATATCTATCTATCTATCTCTCTCTCTCTCTCTCTCTCTCTATCTATATATATATATATATATATATATATATATATATATATATATAAGTGATAGAAATTATTATTTGAATAATCACAATGAATTAATTCATTTAGTCTAGAAGAATCGTCAACAGAATGTAGAAAGCACTGGATGGCTGTTTCATTCTATTTTGGGACTCATCAGCATTGTGCATCCACTACCAAGAATCAAACCTAGACTAGTACAACATGACACCAGCATCATAACCACCGGACCAATGGGTCTCGGTGATGAAGAGGTAACAAACTAGACTTGATATAGCAGTGATCTTCATAAATTCCATTGTGTAACTCATCCAAGTTTATTTAGACCAACAGACTGTACCTCCAAGAGTCACATCTCTTCACAAGCCGCTTCATTCAGAGCATTAGAAGTTGGTTCAAGCAAGGATATACAAGTGATAGAAATTATTAGAGGGATTTGAATAATCATAATTAAGTAATTTATTGTTGAGTCATATCGTAATGCTCCAGGTTCGATTCTTGGTAGTGGATGCACACTGCTGATGAGTCCAAAAATAGGATGAAATGGCCATCCAGTGCTTTCTGCATTCTATTGAGGATTCTTCTAGACTCGATGAATTACTTAATTATGAATATATATATATATATATATATATACAGGTAAAAGAATCCGCGATAATCCAAGTAGATCCTATCAATATAAAATATTAAAACTGATCCACGAAAGAAAGCTTTTAATCTTGTTGCTTTTTGTGTTTTTGTTACAGATTGTTCTTTCATCAGATTTGCTGATGTAGATTTGCTATAAGTAATGTAACCAGTAAATATTCCCCAAAACGAGGAAAAAAGAGTATTTTGTAAAAAAGTGAGCATACAGCGGGTTTTCTTTCCTGCTTTTCAAAGCACCAGCATTTTGGTAAATGATAAAAGCTAACACACCAATTCACTCTCTTAGGAACAGTCAGAAGATTTGAAACAAAAAACAAGTAAAAAAAGTAAAAATATTTTGAATAAACACATTGAAGTTGGGTTTTATCTGTTGGGTTACAAAAATATAAATTAGTCTGTTTTTATCCTCTTAGGGTTTGAATAGAAATCTTGTTCCACTGAACTCAACTCCAAATCAGCAATTTCAAATTTCACTGATATCTTAGTTCTTATATATATATGTCTGTGTGTGCGCGTGTGTGTGTGTGTATGTGCGTGTGTGTGTGTGTGCATTACAATCAATGAAACCCAAACAAGTTACCCCATACAGAGTCGCCATTTCTTCCATGGGAAAAAATTTCCCTGGACTTGTCAATGTAAATACATTTGTTAAAATGAAGGAATTCCCATATTTTTTAAAATTAATACTATTGTATACTTATTGTAAAAAGGAATATTTGTTCCTAAAAAGATATTAATATTAATCCATTCAATATTATATCTTTATTTATACAGTGAAAAATTGGGGAGGTAAATTATTGTTAATATATTAAATTCTTTTGAAACTAAGTATCTCAATACAAAATTTATAATATTCAAATATTAACTTTATTATTTAAATTATTTCAAATTTGTACTAATTATTTAAAAGTTCTATAAGGGATTAAATTTAAAATTAATACATAAAAAAAGGGGAATTTAATATTATAAAAAAAGGTAGTCAACAGGTTAACAAAGGGAAGATTGAAGAATATAAAGGAATTAAAAGCCTAATAAACATAGTAACGTATATAAAAAAAACACATAAGAAGTGAGTTCACGGAGGAAAAACAATCAAATATGGAAGAAAATTCCACATATAGCAGAAAATTTAACATTCAAGTATAAAAAGAGATTCCACATCCTGAAAAAATACCATATATAGAAAGAATTTTACAGAGAGATATCATAACAAAGAAATTTACATATAAAAATAAATGAAAGCGAGGTGTGTAAGGTTGGAGTAATGTTATATCAGTTGGAATTTACTTCAATGACAACACTTGGCAACCAATTCATTCCTTTTGTTTAGTAGAATATTTTGATTTTTAAATTTAATTATTTCAATTTTCTATTCCAAACATAAATTACCTCTGCACTTAAAACTGTTTGAAGTCTGAGCAAAACCTATAAATTCCCAGTCAATTTGAGGGTTCAGGTCTTTCTTCCTCAATTCCCAACATTTTGGGGAGATTAGTTTAATGTTTTAGTCTTGGGCTGGAAAAGGAGTTTCTGTCATTATAAAGTCTTTTTTTTTCCATTCCTTTGTGGAAATCCCAATGTAAACATGGAAGTTTGATCTATTTTCTTTAGGGTAAATGGTGGCTTGATAAGTAACCTTAGATGCTCTACATTTTCCCTTGCTATTCTACAATTACAAGAGGGGTTTATATTAGAATTCTTATTGACGCCATTGAATTTGTTAAGGATATATTTGTTGTGAGAGTCAATTACTCTAAACATGTTTGTACATGAATAACTTATTTTAATAGTTTTTCTATTAAAGGTCTTCTCTAGAGGGTTGTTATTCTGAAAGTGTTTGTTTATTAGTTTCAGGAAAATTTGTCCAGTGTTAATTTTAGATAATCTACAGAAGAGGTGAGGTGGCTGAACCAAAAAATATTTCTTTTTCTATTTTTGGGTAAACTACTATTTGTTATGGTTACTTGTAGAATTTAAGTAAGATAGTTTATTAACAAAACCACTTTTCTGGAGGGCATTTTCATACAATGCTTTATTCTTATCAAATATTTGTAACTCAACAGATAAAACCCAACTTCAATGTGTCTCTGTGTTTTCTACATAAAGGTCTAAAAACCACAAATAGCAACACGATTAAAATTCATTTTCTCAATAAAGTTTTATTCAAAATATTTTTACTTTTTTTACTTGTTTTTTGTTTCAAATCTTCTGACTGTTCCTAAGAGAGTGAATTGGTGTGTTAGCTTTTATCATTTACCAAAATGCTGGTGCTTTGAAAAGCAGGAAAGAAAACCCGCTGTATGCTCACTTTTTTACAAAATACTCTTTTTTTCCTCCTTTTAGATAATATTTACTGATCACATTACTTATAGCAAATCTACATCAGCAAATCTGATGAAAGAACAATCTGTAACAAAGTAAATTACCTGTGACCAACTGGGTAGGTTTCGTCAGATCATGTTATTGTATGTAAGATGATGTGTGCTTTGACTACACTAACTATGACCATATGTGGCTATCCATCATTGCATGTCATTATACCTCATACTATTATTTTGAAAAAGAAATAAAATATTCAAGACTTATGCAGTGTAGAAAAATAAAATGGAAAATAGCGTTTGTTGGTGAATAAGATTTACTTAATGATTGTTGGTATTCTAAAAAAAATAAAACTAGTAACTGTGATTTAATAAACACCTTGAGACTATTAACTCATTCCCCAGATTTTTTTGCTTTGGAATACTTGAAAAAATTTTCCATGAAGGTTCTTAAATTACTGAATGAACAAAAATGAAAATGAAAGAATAATAAATGCAGAAAGAGAATAAATGATTTGAGTCAAAGTTGTTTTTTATATTTTATCATTACATAAAGTAATTAGATATAGAATTTTAATTACTTTTTGAACAAAAATGAAAATAAGAAAATAATTAAGAATAATAAATGTAAAGAGAGAATAAAATCAAAGGCATCTTTAAATTTTCTGAAATATTATTTTACTCTTGATGACTGTAAAAACTGAAAATATAAAATATTCATAATAATGTTTGAAATTTAGACAATACTGTGGAAATTGTGAGACTAAACCAATCAAAATGTTTTATTCAAAACAAAAATAGATAAATATATTAGTCTTCATGATTGAAAAATGAAGATGATTTCAAGGTTATCAAGTTTGTTTTTTTACCAGTTATTTTGTAAAGGATTGTTGTAGTCATGTTATCATTATCAAATGCTTCAGGTTTTGGTTTTATTTCATAACTTGAACCAATTGTAACCTAAAATAGAAAGAAAACAAAAATTGTGAAAAAATTGTGTATATAGGTATATATATGTATATGTATATATGTATATGTGTATGCATGTGTGTATGTATATTTATGTTATGTTTCTATTTGTAGCGATGAATGTGTGTACACATACGTATGTATGTATTTTTTATAAATATTGTTATATATTTGTACTCATGTATGTGTACTCATGTATATAAGTATTTATGAAATATATTTATATATATTTGTGTTTTTATGTGTTCTCTTTTTTATAATTAGCTGGTTTTACTTTATTTTAAGCATTACATTTTGCTTGGACATTTGAATTTGGTGTTTTTTATGTGTGTGTATGCATATTTATTTTTCTATCCATTTCTATATATTTTAGTGTCCTTTTTTCTTTACATTGTTCATTGAAGAATATTTGTTTTTCTATTCTACCCATATTAAATTTTATCTATTGAGTCATTTTTATCTATATATCTTTGCCCATGTAAGTTAATACTCTATTTGAATTTGTTTAACTCTTTCAAATTTGAATAATTGTTGGTGTGTGTATGTGTGTGTCTTTATTAATGTATGCATGTAAAATTGCTTATATATGCCTTTCACTGTATGCATATGTTGTCGGTTTTTGTTTTATTTTAAGGGTTGTGTTTTTGTGTATTTATATATCTAAATATGTCTATGTGTTTGTGTATTATAATCTGATTGTGTATGTATTGTCTTTTTCAAGATTTCACACTCCCCCGCCCACATCACCACTTCAAATATATCTAAGTTGTAACAAAGCTCAGAGCAACATTAGATTTTACTGTTTATTCTAACTGAATTTTCGGCCTTTCAATTAAAACAAAATAAATAACAAAAAATATGTATTTTTCCTCAGTTTCTTCTTTAAATAATTTTATATTTTAAACTTAATACAGATTAAATTTAAAATTTAAAATTGGTAATTTTTAATTTTCAATTCTATAGTAAAATTTAATATTAATTAATTAGAATGATTTCTATTTTAGTTTAACCCTAACATTAAAGCATTAATTATTATAACCAAGGTTTGTGGTCAAGTCTTTTGAATTCTCATATACTTGTGTTTTGATTGGTCATTGCAGCTTATGTAACAGCATTTCCATTATCGAGGGGTGTTTGATCGATTTGAACCTTTTAAAACCCTTTATTCAACATTCAACACCATCACTTGATAAGACACCTGAAGTGTTGAAACAAAATGGCTACTTTTGCACTTTTGCAGTGATTTTATAACATATGTATATTATAATTTTCAGATAAATTATACACACACATATATATATATATATATATATATATATATATATATATATATATATATATATATATATATAATATTATATATATAATTATGTGCATTTTCGGTCCTCAGAAAAGTGGTGTTGCTCCTATCTCCACAGCAGATGGTGAAACTCTCTTGATGGATAAGTCAGGCATTTTAAATCACTGGAAAGAGCATTTTGAAACTGTGTTAAACACCACTTCAGTTACTGATGAGGAAGCCATTACATCAATTGAGTAAAATCCTGAAATTCCGGAGTTATCTTTTGAACCTACTTATCAAGAGGTAATTGACTCTATCAAGCAAATCTCATCTGGAAAATCACCTACTTCTAAGGATCCTATTCCACCCGAAGTGTATAAGCATGGTGGCCAAAAGTTGGTAAAAAAGTTACATCTCCTTTTTGTGGAGATATGGAAGGCAGGCTGCGTCCCACAGGATTATAAAGATGCCTCTATCAAACACCTCTACAAAAACAAGGGTTCCAGGTGTGTCTGTGATAATCATCGGGGGATATCCCTACTTTCAATTGCAGGCATAATGTTAGTGTGACTGATTCTAAACAGAATCATTATACACCTTGTTGACGACATCTATCCTGAATCGCAATTTGGTTTTTGGTCGGGTTGGGTCAGCATTGACATGGTATTTTCTCTTCGTTAAGTTGCAGAGAAGGTTCGCGAGAAAAACCAGGAGTTGTACATGGTGTTTGTGGACTTGACGAAGGCCTTTGACACTGTGAACCGAGAGGCTCTTTGGCAAGTCTTGAGGAAACTCGGCATCCCTGAAAACATGCTAAAGGTCATCATCTCCTTTCATGAAGGAATGAAAGCTAACATCCTTTAATGTCACAAATGGCACCAAGCAAGGTTGTGTCATGGCCCCTGTCCTTTTTGCCCTTTTCTTCTTGGTGATGCTGAAATATGCATTTGCAGACACAGAGAGTGGTGTCAATTTTCAGTTTCGAACAACTGGTGGTCTCTTCAATCATCAGCGCTTCAAAGCCAAGACCCATCTTTGTACGCATATTATTCGTGATTTGTTGTTTGCTGATGATGCGGTTCTTGTAGCGACATCCTTTGAGGAGGCCCAACATCGAATAAATCATTTCTCTGCTGCATGTAAAGCATTTGGTCTTACACTTAGCATAAAGAAAATTGCAGTTGTGCACCAACCTTGTCCTACTCCGAAGCAATTGCAGGGTGTGAAACAAAAACCACCAGTCTACAAATTTCCAGAGAGACCATTGAAAGTAGAAGACAAAGCCCTGAACTATGTAAAGTTTTTCACCTATCTTGGTAGCAAAGTCAATTACAGTGGAACTTTAGATGATGAAATGATGCATCGGATTGCTAAGACTACCAGTGCTTTCGGCAAACTTTGCTATCACTTGTGGAATGAGCGGAGTATTTGACTGGATACGAAAATTCTGGTTTACAGAGCTGTTGTACTTGCCATCCTTTTGTATGGCTCAAAGTCGTGGACTCCATACAGATACCATATACGCCAGCTAGATGTTTTCCATAAAAGTTGTCTGCATGCAATCTGTGTAGTTAAGCTTCAAGATAGGACATCTAACATAGACCTGTTTAACAGGTGTAATATTGGAGGAATCGAGACTTTTATCATACAGTCTCAGTTAGGGTGGACTGGTCATGTCTTGAGAATGTCTGATGACACGATACCCAACATCCTAATGTACAGCCAGTTAGATCAGGGTTACAGGAATGTAGGATGCCTGTGGCTAAGATACAAAGACAAGCTGAAAAGCAACTTGTCAGCAGTCAATATACCACATCCTTGAGCACTTAGCCTTGGATCAGGTAGAATGGAGATCAACATGTTTTAGTGGACTCAGCAATTTTCAATCTGCTTGTCTGAATCATCTTCAAGAAGTGAGAGCAAGATCTAAAAAGGTCAGTCAATCTAACAGTGATCTCATCTCACAATCCTCACACTTGCTTCATATGTGGCCTCCTTTGTAAATCACTCACGGGTCTTAAATGCCACTTAAGATTATCACACAAAATTTCATAACAATCAATAAGCTGTCAGATCCTCATTCGTCGAAACTGACGGGAGAGTCCATTATTATATATATATATTGATCGAGGGTGGTCTTCAGTGATGCAGTCTTCATTACCAATTTCAGGTTTTGTATCCTATTGGCTCAAACAGCAACCCCAACCTGATTCCAGAAGGGTCAGGTCATCTCCTTGATAGCGTCATGCTATGCACATTGACATTGCGAAAATAATTCAGATATGGCTAGGTGTCCAGCTGTTCTTATTGACTTATATCAGCCAATGAAATAAAGTCTTTTCATGCCTCCCTCCTTATATAGTGTTATCTTTTTGCCCCATCCAGCTTTTTTGATTCAAGCTATTTCCTTGGAATCCATAAAGAGGTAAGCTTGACTTGCTCTTGCATAGTTTAATTTAATGCTTCTACATTTTAAATGTCAATCCCATAATTTGATAACTAAACCTTACTTACTACTTATATTACAGTTTCTAAAACATTCATCATTCTTACTATTATATAAATCTTTAAGTCTAACTTTATACTCTTAATCAAATGAAATTAAAAAAAAATGTATTTCACACCTCTACATATAAATGTAGTGAATGTACTCACACAAAAATGCACAGACACACACACATAAATTCTATCTCCCATTTACATTAATTTTCTTTTACAAAACTGTTCATTACAAAATTATCTCATACTGTTTATTTGAAATTCCTTACCAGTTTTGTGATTTATTGATTAAAATAATTGATGGCCTAATCTTAGTAAAAAAAAAACCTAAATAACTAATAAAAAATTTTACCTCCTCAATTAATTCACATTTGTTAAATATTATTTGAAATGAATCTAGCCAATTAATGCTAGAATTTCTACTCAACAATTGTCAAACAATGATTACTATGATCTGACTTTACATTCATAAGAATTAGGCAAGGAAATGGAAATAAAACTGCAAATACACATGGATAAATGGCAATCGGTAACCAAAAGACAAAAAATAAAAAGTAAGAAAATGAAAAATTTCCATCCATTGACCCCCACCCTGACATGCACCAACACATCTCAACCCCCCATCCATAACAGTTGAACTACCGTGAATTACTAGTGTCTCAGTATTCCTTTATAGATTGAAACCCCATCCCCTCTGTTTCCCTAAGTATGTTTAGGAGTTTGTTTTTTTGTTTTTTGTTTTTTTTTCCTGCTCTTTTTCCCTGGTTTTTCCATGTCTCCAAATCTCTTAAGCCAAATCCACTTGGAGGAAGCAGTTAAAAATACATTGATAAGATCCTCCAGCACTCTCACCCTTGCTGTCCCTACTATGCCTATTTTTGCTAGGGGTCTGCACAACGACTGTCCTGCAAAGCCCCTGCAACCAACTTCTACTGGGTCATAATATATTCTCCATGACTTTTGCTGACATTGTTCGACAAGTTCTTGGTATTTGGACCTCTTTCTCTCATTTGCTAGTGTGATAAACTTCTCCCATGATATTGCCATTTCCCAAATAATGCACTGCTTCGTGTTGCTGGAGTGCAATATCAGATCTGGTCTGAGTGATGTTATGGCTATGCGTCTGGGGAACATCAGATGTTTCTCTAAGTCCAGTATCAACTGTCAATCATCTGCAGAAGATAACAGACTTGTTTTCTCTCTCTGTCTTCTGTTTCTGTATCTTTACTTCAGCTTTGATGAAGTTAATTTGATTCAGCATCTTTCCTGGTTGATACTTATTAACCCTTATAGCTTTAGTCACCTTATTTGCAATTACTTTTAAGGGCTTAGTCGTGGTGCCAACCATACTGATCATCACCCAAAGCTTTTGGGAAACTACTCAGATGTGTTGTAATGATCCTTTCCTTGCACATACACACACACACACACACATATATATATATATAAAAGTTGACACTGAGGTCAGCATGAATTAGTCACACTCTGTTTCATGCATGAATGCAATCTTCATGCCATGTTGTGTTTTGGCTTCACTATTTATATATACTGGTCAATTGTTGCATTATGGGTAATAAGGTCTATTGTATTATCTAACAGTTATTTAATAGATGGTAATTTCAAATTATTCTAGAGGCTAATTAAAACACAAATGGCCTGAAGATTGTGTTCAAGCATGAAACAGGCTGTCATCACTAGTTGTTAACCTCAATTTCCACTTTTTATATTTACATATGCTCTGTCCCTGATATTGACCACTTTTAGCTATAAGTGAAACTATATTTTTATCATATATATATATATATATATATATATATATATATATATATATATTGCCACTGTATGTTAAAACCTTGTAAAAATATACAATTATATATATTATTTCATTATCTTCAAATATCTTAAAAGCTATTTTAAAAAAAGTTGTCAGAAGTGGGTTTGGTACTTACATTTTCAAAAATATCCACTTGAAATAATCTGTTGATGAATTGAACATTGATATCATCAACATTTAAAACTTCAACTTCAAGAGTCGTATTTGTTTTGTTGCCAACATTTTTTTCATTACTGTCTCCTAAATCCTGCAAATCACAAAAATAAGTTCTGTTGAAATTATAATATTTGCAATTAATTTGTTAAAGAAATTAGTGCATCTGGTAGGCTATGAGGATCCCCACAGTTGGCCTAGTGTTGAAATAAATGCAATGAGAGTCATTAATAAAGAGCAGCAGCAGCAGTAAGAAAAAGAGATGTCACAATGATGAATGCAGTCAAGTGTAACAGCAGCAGAAGAGAAGAAAGAAGAACAGTAAGTTTAAGAATATAAGTTTTAAGTTCACAATTGCTCCCATGGATAAAAGCAATGTTTTATGAATTTAGTGACATAGTAATTGTGGGTTCAGTTCCTGTTCTGGGTAATGCATATTTTGACTCTGTGGAAACAAGGCAGAAATGAGTGAGCAGTGCGTAAATAAGAACACAACAAGATATCCCTAAACACAGTGAAATGAAAACAATCTACCCCAAGAGATTAAATAAAGAGTACAGATGAAGAGGATTAGAGAGTTCAGTGACCAAAACAATGTGATAATGACAACAAAGAAGAGAACATTTGTCTAAATGCAAATAATGATAAATCCTTATCCCAGAAATTCAGACAGAAATTAATTTATTGATTTTGTCAAATAATTTTGAAAACATAAAAAAAGGATTAAAAATAAAACTAATCAATAGATTTCCCAATTTTAGAATTAACTTTTATTCCAGAATTAATTTAAACAATGTTTAATTTGGTCAAAATAGGAACGCTAAGCATCTATATATTTCTGCTATAAAGTTATAAGTTTATGCCTTTACGATAAAACTCTAAATGTTTTCTGTATTGTTTTTGCAATGGAATGTCTTTTGGCTTAAAAAGTGTCAAGATGTTTAAAAAGGTCTGTGGGCAGGAGATTAGGGAATATGGTGGGTGTGGCAAAGTTTCATATCCCAATTTGGTGAGCTTCTCCAATGCCATCCTGGTAATATGTTGTTGAATATTGTCATGAGGCATAATTGGACTTTACTGATAAACCCTTGCTGGTTGTATTTTGTTTGATTTAATGTGCCTTTTATCCAATTTATGGCAATAAGCCAACAGCAATGCTCTGGTCAGATTCCAGAAACCTGTAATGAATGACATGAATGGCAGACTACCAAACATTCACCATAATCTTCTGTTGGTGCAATTTGGGTCTTGAAAAGCGTTTGGATGCTTTATCATGATTTAGCCATTGAATTGATTGTAATAATTGTCATAAAAGTTTCATTTCTAATCACAACTCACTATTCAATCAAGAAATGAATCATTCAAATTTTGCAGATGCATCATTGAACACACTTCAAAATGTCAAAATCTGAATTCATGTGAAACCAATTTATTCAGTTTTTTCACCTTGTCAATTTTCATGAGTTGATCCAATATAGTTGAAATACTGACACTCTATTCTGAGAAATTTACCTGACACTTTGACCTGCGTTTAGTTTGATATAGTGTTTTTAGGTGTTGATTTTCAATTGCACATAGATCACCCCTACCACCTTGATCTTCAAGTCTTGTATTCCCACTGCAGAACTGCAGAAGAACCAGCACCATACTGTCTGATCACCAGTGGATTGTTCACCCCATGTTCTCTTAATGCTGGCAGCAGCTTGAGAAGGATTATGACCAAGTTTGAACTCATGCAAAAAAGTAAAGATATCTTTTCTTTTTCCATGTCCAATATGAGGGGAATATAATGTTTGAAGTTAAATTCCAAAAGGCTTTGGTATAAAGTTAACAAAGAGGACACTTTAATCCTTAGGAATGAGTAATATATTTTTGTGCAACTATTATAATATTATTTTGGAGCAAAATAAAAAAGATTCATTCTAAAATCGGACATCATTTTCCAAACAAGCTAATAAATTATTTAATAAGGAAACAAAAATAATGTATTAGTATCCTGATTTTCCTTATCTACTAAATTTTTATTTATTAATCTGAAATTCTCAGAATAAATATATTTCTTTTGCTTGATAGTTATATTGGGAAAGGCATAAAACTATTCTCCCTGTGTTCCAGATATCTTGATAAAATGTCTTGTCACTGGTATACCATAATGGTTGAGATAAAAAAATATGGATGAGTGACGTGTGGGTGAAATACTCTCATCTAGCTATCTGTTTAGGAAGTATCAATAAGCAGCTGTAACCCTCGTGTTCAACCATGACAGGGGTCAATTGAAAACAGGATATTTGACAACAAATGGAATGAAATCAAGAGAAAAAGACAAAGGAATGATGAGATTGGTGAAATATTTATTATTTTTGCCAATCCGCAAATTGCTTTTTGGTGCCCAAACTATTTTGAGACCGATCCAGAAGGATCTTCTGTCTACCCATTATATTACTTCTGTAATTCAGTTGCAATGCTGACTGTGTAGGTAGAATGGGCCAAAAGCTGGAAGCACAGATCAGCCTACCCATACCGTCCAATATTTACAAGGGAAAGGTAAACAATTTGCTTAACTGCATCAATGTATTAGGTTCAGCAATAACTGAACATGTGATTAAAAGTCAGCCATGTACCTGGTCATATAACACAAACTCAGTGCTGAATAGGGCTAATTCTGATCATCACTTGAAAGTGTTGAAATCAGTGTATATTAAGTCCTACCAGCCATTTCTGTAAGTAGATAGTGGGATTAAAAGTAATTATCCTTCAATGTTATATATTCTTGCATATAACATTTGGCTGGGGTTGTATATTTTTTAGTTGCTGCACAAATTATTTTGCTCTGATGAGAGAGGACTAATAAATCCATTTAACTGTTTTAACTTGTTATTATAGTTTAGAATTATGATCTTATGATAATATATAATTTTGTTGACCTCTCTTTTTTATTATAAATTGTTTTTTAATATGCCTACTTTTAGTACTCTAATAAATATTTATTTATCTTTAAATGAAACAAACATCTAAGGTACAGGACAAACATCTAAGGTATGGGTTCAAATCTTATTCTAAGATTCTGAATTTCTGAACTGAGGAGTTATCATTATTTAGATTTGGACTATTGTCCTCACCTTTGTCGTTATTATCATAACACTTTGGCTCTTGTGTCCTTTAACCTTCTTTGTTTTTGTCAATCCATATAACCTTCAAGGAATTTCAAACTGATGCCTTTATTTAATCTATGGACATAGATTTTTTCATTCCATTGTCCTTGTACAAGGATATCTCGTCTTGATCTTTTATGCACTGATCGGTTATTGCCTTGTATCTACTGAGTCTAATTCTGTAATACTTGGCTCAAGGATTGAACTCACAATTACTATATCACAAAATTCATGCACCGAGTCTTTATTCCACTTGTGGGACAATCCTGAATCTAGAACTTTGTGCCTTAAACCTAATGCACATTTTGTCTACCTGCTGCTGATGTTACTGCAGCTGTCGTGCTTGACTGCATTCACCCCAAACTTTTCTTTTCCTACTACTGCTACTATTGAAACACTGTTATCATTTCTCTTTGCTTATTATTGGCTTCTAAATGATATTTATTTATATTGACGATAGGATTTAGAGAGAGTGGCCAAGTAAAGAAAAAACCCAGTGAGTGATAATTATATGGACAGAATTCTCTTGTTGATGAAAGAGGTTTGAGGATAATAGCCAAACTGGTTCAAGCTGAGAGGAAGTCAATAGCAGCACAAATAACCATATCTTAAAATGGACGTATACAGAAAAGCATCTCTGAATGCAGAACATACAAAATCTTGAAGCAGGTGGGCTACAGTAACAGAAGACCATGTTATAAATTTGGAATAAACAACATGAAAGTATGGATCCGTCCTGTTTTGTATCAATGGTACAGACTAATGATGGTAGTGTATTTTTTTAAAAAATCATCTCACCTTATACAAGGCAGTGAAGCCAGTATAACACAAGGGGTTACTGAATATTAAAGAACAAGAAAAAAATGAGAAACATTAGGGAGCAAGAAGAAATTTTTGAACATCAATGTATGTGAAGGATGGAGCCAGAAGAGAGTTCCACAATCAAGAAGTGTAAGAAAAGAAACTGTTAGCATAGAATTTATGGTTACATCTAAGCAATTCAAATGTTAATTGATAAGACCTTACTGCCAATCTAGTACTGTGCTTAAATTCATAAAGTCTAGGTACCATAATGAAGAGCTCATCTGAACAATTACTATGAAAATATTTATAGAAAAGGCACAGAGAAGCTAAATTATGGCAGTTGGAAACTTACTGAAACTGAGATGCCAAAAAAGGACCAATAATATTGTTGATACTTCTTTGGATTTTTATCAATAATTTATGAATATGTAGCAGGAGCATTGTACAACATGTGACAGAAATATTCAAAGCATGGACAAATGGTAGACTTATACATATGTAAAATATATTCATGAGAGAAAGATTGTCTACCATGACATAGTGAAGTAGGTTTCTATGCAACAGACCTAGAAATAGATTCAATATAGTCTTTCCGCTTAATGTCTGCAGAGAAAAAATCCTGACAAAGTGCAATGTGCCACTCTCTTGGAAGTTAGCATCAGCCACGTTGATGGGAGACAGAAAGGGGTCTCTCAAATGATTAATAGAGAGCAGTTTAGTTTTGGAAGTGTTAAAATTAACAAGCTACTCCTTACCCCAGTTAACAACAAACTGTAAGTTACTTTTTAGATCACCTGCCAATTTGACCTTATTGAGCTGATCTGACTTTTGTATTGAGACAGGAGTAAATGATCCTGTCATCAGCAGAGATACTGAGTTGAGAACTGATGTCAACAAGAATGTTGTTGATGAAAATTAAGAACAAAGTAGGTCCACTTGTATTATTTACGTTATTCACACTGTTATCCTCATCTTCATTGTCATATTCACAATGTTTCGGCTGTTGTATGTAAATAATGCAAGTAATCATAATACCTCATCTCAGAGATATAGACAGGTATAATGTAGAAACATAAACATAAAGGCCGGAGCATACAACGGCTGGAACATTGTGAATATGGCAATGAAAATGAGGATAACAGTCTGAATAATGTAAATAATGCAAGTAATCATAATACCTCATCTCAGAGATATAGACAGATAAAGTAGGTCCAATGATAAAGTCCTAGTGGACACCTGCATTAGTACAAAATGATCTAGAAGAGTGACTATTCAGAACAATGTTCATTTCACAATTAGAAAAGAAAGATTGTATCAGTTCAAAAATTCATACAGAAATACTTTTGACTTGTGGAGAAGACCATTATGCCTAAACTTATTAAATGCTTTTGAGATGTTCAAAGCAACAGCCTGAGCTTCATCAGTCTTATCTAAAGCTTGATAGACTCTTTCAGCAATAGCCATTCGAAAACCTAGAGAAGAGAACGCCATATTGCTTGTCTGAAAAAAGACCCTGCATTGTGAGGTATTAGTATGGGAGATATTTTCTTGGCATACATAGCACAGATAAAAGATCATTTAAATGACTCAGCCTACCTCAGTATCATTGGCTGAATACATGGCTCAATTTATGAGTCTGGTGGACCATTCTATGATGACCATTTCCAGCATGACAATGCACTACATTACAAATAAAAAATAATGGCAATTTGGCTTATGGAACTTATCAATTAATTTTGTGAATTTAAGTAACCACTACAGTTACTGGATCAAAATCCCATAGAACACCTTTGGAATGCAATGGAAAGGGCAGTTTGAATCATGAATGTACTGCCAACAAATCTTGAAGAATTGAAGGATACCATAATAACTGCAGGGAGCCATATTTCAAAAGAATGGTCCCAGAATATTGTTGAATCCCTACAAAAAAAAATAAACTGAGGTGGTTCTCAAAGCAAAAGGGAGTTACTAAGAGAGTATACCTAAGAAAGTGACTGTTGAGTGCATATGTAATAATAAGCATAAGTAATATGTACTATTTTCTTATTTCTGCCTATAGTATCAGAAATAGATATGAATGCCAAACAGTACAGCATGCTGTTTTCAAGTAACTGGTGGAGTGAATTGCATCATGGTGCTCTTTTTCTCACAGAAAGTGCCCAACTGACCCTACTACTAGTCGACAAAATCCCAAACAAACAACGTGTATGAGGGAAATTAAAAATATAAATGGCAACAATTTACCTATCACATCCTGTATATACTGATGACTTAAACCAATATGATCATATGACCATATAAGTTAATCGTCCTCCATATGCCAACAAAAGAGCTCTTAACGAATCAAACATGAATTGTAAAAGACCTATAAAGTGTTCTTCTGTGTAAACAGTAGGATCTTTCAACTTACATGGTGGTGGGAGTGGGTGCCTTCTGTAAAACTTTTGTTGGTACAGCACTTCCACACCCACCATGTCAAATTAATTAAGAGCTATGGATTTTGGTGCCACAGTTAAACAAAGTCAAATTATCTTCATTTTCCTGAAACCATTCCTGTGCACCCTGTAGAAATAAACTTCATGTCTATTATGTTTTCCATTGCTTCCTAACACCCACACACAGAGAATTAAGTGAGGCTCTATTTGCTATTAGTCCATGATTTTCAGTGAGGTTTGCACTTTGACACAAGTTTGCCACCCATTGCTCAACATATAAAGCTTAGCTTATCATTATGAGAGTGATATTAGTCATTTTATTATGAAGAAAAAATCGGTATTTATTGACCAAACAGCCAGCATTATTGTTGGTTGAAATTTATAAAATTTTTCTCCCAAAATAGTTTTCTCAAGCCCACTGTTATTGTTCTTTCTAGTAATGATAGCAGTTTCCTTCCTAATCTTTTGTTTGAAGTCGTGTGGAACATCAACATCTTGGTTATATCATTATTTACTCTTCAATTTTGATGCACCATTAATTTTAGTTTTTGAGCTGTTGAAAGTCTTCAAGTGATGTGCTTCCTGTTATTTGGTAAAGTTCTTTTTAATTTTGTAGCACCAGTATACGGGATCTGATGAAGAACGGTATTCTCCTACAGAGCTTATTCACTCAAAGCTATTTTAATCAATTACCTGAGAAAAGGTTACATGCAACTAACAGTTTAGATATTTCTTAATGAGTTTGGCACCATACATGATATCCATATGAGGGTCACGATCTGACAAGGTCATTTAAGAACATGATTCAAGTTCTTAAGTTTATGCTTTGGTTTTGTAACCTCTTGCTCCTGAAGGAGATTGAATAAAATAAATAAATACTTATGTACTCTTTTAATTTACAAATTGATTTTACAAATTCATGCTATTATTAAGAGATTAACTTCTTGTAATTATGACCAAGTGGCCAAGTGGTTAGAATGTTCACATTCTGACCATGAGACCCAGGTTCGAATCTCACCATAGCCAATTTGTCAGGAAGGAGACTTTCTGATGTTATCAGAATAGAGGGTCAATCCAAGCATGCGGCACCTTTGGAAAGTACCTAAAAATCATGCCTAAGCCTTGTGAGTAAAATTGGGAAGATGGGAAGATGGAACCCTTGGGCGTCATCGACAGCTGTGCTAGCATGAAATCACAAGTCATCATGGCCGAGGACTTGAGCATGCTGGCCTTGTTCAAATTGTTGATCATGCTAGATAACACACTCTTTCCCAGTAAACTGTAACTAAGGTCTGCTCAGCATAATTACTGTATAAACCACAAGTCGGCACTGTGGGTGTTGAATAAAAATAAATGTGCCTGAGCAAATGTCTGCAATAGTGATTGGCTAGCTGCCCTAATAGATGGGTATCCTCAAATGTGAGTGGCCAGCCATACTATATTTTTTGTAATTAAGGTAAACAAAGATCATTAAACTTACCTGTGCAATAAGCGTAAATTTGTAGTTTCTCTTATTATAGTCATAATCAAGTTTTTTTTTCAAAATGACGTTATTTGATTCGATAGCAAACTCTGGCACCTTTGAAGAAAATAATAGAAATTATAAGAAAGAGATAAATTAACTATGGAAAACATTTTACATTAACTTTTATTCTGGTCAATTAGAAAAACACTTCTTAAATTTATTGTTACTTATTAGTATGCTTATTAGTATGCTAATTAGTATGCTAATTAGTATGCAATAACAAGAAAGCTAAGCTAAATTCAAATTTAGTAAGCAATTATTTTAGAGCCAATAAGAAAAACTCTTCCAAACTAAAATCTTCTAATTTAGACCTGAAATAATTCAGCTGACAGCATCCAAACAAGTCAGACTAGTTGTAAAAAAATACCTTTCTTAAATTTAGTGACCAATTAGACCACTTTATTTCAACCCTTAAAAACAGTTTATCTGATCCTACTAACCCTCATATAAGAAATGTTGTCCATCTATTAGGGTCGAGTTCATCATTCATCTCTTACACACATACACAAACACACACGCACAAACACACACACACACACACACATTAAGAAAAAGTATTAATTGTAGCAATCTGATGTTGTTATTAAGTAAAATTTATATTTACTAATCACAAACAAAAAGGCTTACTATGATTAATCAACATTATATTAAAATCCAGTATATTAAAAAGAATTTTTAATTTGTGTTTCCGTGCACGTAAACATGCCAATTTTTGTAATTACAGATGTCCATACATGACATTATCAGAAAACAAAAGTGGTAACTGTAGTTAATTTAAAATTTATAGGTCATTTTCTAACATTTTCTCAACAAGCATCTTCATAAGTGAAACTATAAAGCCAAAATACCTAAAATTCAATAAAATATTTGAATACTTGAAATATTTAAAATTTTAAAAATTACTGGGTAGTTAAAAGATTATGTAAAAAAGGTGTTTACATGGTATTCGTCATCTAATTTTACTACAATTATTTCCCCCCTTACATAAATCTTGCAAACATCAGGTTATTGATAGATGTGTCAAGACCTTGTAAAAACCCCCACCACTTTTCTGCATTATTTTAAACTAAAAGTAATATTTGTTTTAATTAAGATTAATTAAACTTTAAATCAGCTAATTTTTCTCAAATAAGTTTCAGAAAAGTATATTTTTGAAAGATATTTTTTTAATAAAATGAATTATGCTGGTTTGACAGATTTGTAAATATGGGCAATTTTACCAATTTTATTGATAATAAAAAATCATGGCAATGAATTTAAATTTAGTTTGAAATACAATAAAGTATTTTGTTTATTGGAAATATTAGATTTAATCTATTAATTTGAAGTTAAAATGAAAATAAAACCTTCAAGAAAGATTTTTCATTTTTAAAAATCATTTTGAAGCCTAGATATTACTTCGTTTTTTTTGTTTTTTGTTGGTATGTAGATAGTTTATTATTAATTCTGTCACAAGTAGAAAGATTAATTGAAAATCTGATATCACTTCAGCTCTCCTTTTAAAAATGTTCTTTATGCGTCATGTTCCACTTTATGTGTCGTGACTCACTAGAGTTTCCTGTATTTTGTTGTTATCTGCAATACCTACTTCTTTATGATCTCCCACTGATTTTATGGTATTTGCTTCTTGTTGACTTCTCCTGACTTTGAATGTTATATTCACCAAGCCTTCTTTCATCATTGTGTTCCAAAGATTTTGGCAATGTTGACTGTTAGTAATACTTTCTTTTTAGTTTATATTCTTACAAATTCTTTGTTATTCATGTAATCTATGAAGTATCCTCAGAATTCTTTGGCAGAACAACATCTCTTTTGCTTCAAGTTTTTTCTTCATCTGTGAGGAATCTGTCTAGCATTCATTGTCATAGAGGAAATTAGAGATTTGTTGTAGCATACCTATGGACGATAATGGGTATGCCCCCATTCCAATAAATACAGTAGTGAATACTGTATGTTGGTCTGCAGTTGGAGATTCAGTGTGGAATTCACTTGACTCACTTCTAGCAGTTGACTACTTCTTCTACGGACCGCTGACAAATCTTATAGGTGTTGTACTTGTCCTAAGTATTATCATTCATTACCAACTTTCATGTGATTATTCTATTCAGTAACCTTCCTTAGGTTACAACAATATTACATAGCCCTCCAGCACTCTTTTCCTTCAATATCTGTCTATATTTCTGAAATGAGGTATTGTAATTTTTTACACTATTTACATTGTTTGGAATGTTGTCATCATCTTTGTTGCCATATCCACAATGCCATTGTACCCTGCAGCCTTGGAATTTTGAACTGAACTCTTTATTTTGTCAACTTGGGTAGATGGGTCTAGTTTCACATGCCATGCCTCTTTTGGATGTATCAGTTATCTCACTTTAACTCAATTCTCCATGACGTCAAAATCCACAAAAAATGTTCATTCTTTAATAGACAGTTGTGCTTAGTTTAATTTGTAATGTATATAAATGTAGGTAAATGTTGATGTTGATAAGATAGCAATGGTCACAAAGCACTGCCTGGTGAACCCAATAAGGCTTTCTCCCTCTACCAGTTGGGGGTAATATGCACTGGCCCAACTTACTAGACTGAGGTACCATAATAATTTACACGTTGTATGTAGATTTTGAGTTTTAATATTCAAATTGGGATTTATTCATATTTATAGATATTGTTTTTTTTTATAATTACTTTTTGATTATTTATGGTTGATATATGTGTCTTGCCCCAGATTATACCAGAATAGACTTTGTACTTAGTATTCTTCAGAGAAGAGAACGGAAACTCCTGGCCACCGAGTGGAGACTCATGTGATCGATATAGCTGCACCTGGAACATTCATTACAAATATATTTAATTCTTGGATTATCAAGGGATTAATTTTTCAAGGTGTGATGTTTGGATGTTAATCTAGTACTGGTAATGCCAAAGCTCATCCAAACCCAACTTTTGGGTATCAAACCCAGAAGGATTTTTGGATTATTGTTTTAAAGTGCATCTTATGTGTTGAAAGATGTAAAAAATTAGGGAATTAATAATGAAAAAATAGTATTTATCTTTATTTATCATTTTGGCAAATGTGACACAGGGTCATTTTAATGTGAGGTTTCACCCATGTACGTGTAGGTACAGGCTAAAATTGCCCACTACTCTGACGGCAATGCAGCAAACGTATAAGTCTAACAAATACCTCTCCACCCTTGCCTTAAGATAAGACACAACTGATTCCCACTTTGAAACATCATAGGTATTGTCTTCTTTATGTGGCATGTTCCCTTAGCACATAGGCGATCATGGCTCTCCACAATTTCCTGTACTTTGTAGCTCTTAATAAATTTTGTATTTTTGTTATCTTTCCTAAAACTTCTTTGGCCATCCATTTACCCAAGCTCACTAAGTATGTTATGTGTCATTTTCCTCAGTCCCTTTTGCCTTCAATCTATCCTGTGAGTTTCAAATTTTCCAAGCCCTCTTTCCTCAATATATGCTCAAAAAATTTCAGCTGTTTCTTCCTGATGCTAAGTATAAGTTTCCTTTTTGTTTTCATTTTCTATAAAACTTTGTCGTTGCTCACATGTTCTGTTTATGGCATGTCATAAATTGACGTAAAAATGCCAGAAAAAGTTGAGAAATATGTTGTTCAATAAAATGTCAAAAAATTAAATAAAAAATTCAATTTTCTTTTATTTAATAAACTGAAATGACTCTTTTTATGTAACCCATTATTTATGTTTCTTCACTCTAATAAGGTGCTACATATACTATTTTTAACCAATCAGTATTCATGATCCAGTGCTTGCCCTAGGATCGTATCAAATATTATAAAAGGAAGATCACAATTCAAAAAAGACAATCAGCTCCTACTAATGCTTAAATGCAGTAGGCTTCTTTTATCTTCAAGCACATACAATGGGTTCACCAACTTCAAGCTTTCTGAACAATGTGCAGTGACCTTTGAACCCATGCACAAAATAGGACTCAATTCAAATACATGAGTTGAGTCATTCTCATAACAACACAAACTATTACAACTTATGTTAACCCTGGAGACTTCCTGTGTAGTACAAAGCCACACCATCTCCACATTAAGTGTTGCTGTTGTGGTTTCTATACCAAGTACGTTTTTTGTAGTACTAACATTTATGATTTAAAAATAAATTTATAGAAATGATGCAACCAGGAAATGATTGGTTGAACATATTTGAAAGAATGAATTGACATGATAAAAAATTAGCATAGGTGATAATGAATTGTGATGGCAAAAATCCTCACACTTCAGACACTAAAACTTTATTCAGATAAGATTAAATGATTACTCACCGGTGGCACAAGAGAAAAATTATATGCAGTTTGACTATCAGGCCAAAAATCTTTATCTTCAATATTGTCTTTTAAGGAGAAGACTTTTGTATTGACAGGTGTGGACTAAAAAAAGATTAGAAAAAAAATGTTAGAAGCAGACATAAAGAGGATAATAACTTGCAACTGAATAAAAATAAATTGTCACCATTTTTTGGAGATAATTTTTTCGTCTTTTACAGATTGTAAACTTTTTTTAAAAAAGACGATGAATGAATCAGCAGATAAATTGTGATAACAATGGCAAAAAGAAGAAATTGAATAACCTGAACAAAAATTTGAAAGGAAAATTAAATTTATTAACTCTGTCTGTAGTTCTAAGATACAGTAACATTAATATTGAGTGATCTCTGTGTATCATGTCGCTCTATAAAATGTAGGTTATTACTGTTCTCCAATGTTTCCTGTCTGCTTTACCCCCAGTAAGAGTTGCCTTGTAATGTCACTAAGAGCAGAAACAGAAAGTTACTTCTTTCATAGCTTAAAACATAATGACATATTTCAGGCTTTGTGCATTAGGCTCTACACATAACTTCCGGTTGAAGTTGATTAAATACAATCCTAAATAAATATATGTTGACCAATAAGAAATGAGCATACCTGAAATAATCAACAATTTAATCGAAACCTCTTTTAACTTTGCTAACAATATAATCAGACCACTGTCTAAAAGAAAAAAGAAAGAAATTCCAACCAGAGACACACAGAGAAGACACACAGAGATGAACACTTACAACTGTGAGTGGATACATCAAAGGCATCTCGGCTTCAACAACCTCTACCACTCTTCACACTTTCCTCATCTTTTTCACCCCACTTTACTTCTCTTATACATTCTACTTCCTTTTTCTTATTTACAGGACATCTTACCAAATGGAACTAGCATCTCTTAAAAACACTTAAGTACTTTTACAGACTCTTGTATTCATTGAAATGTATAAAAAAAAACATTTTATTTAAGCTTACTTAAATACCAACCATATGCCATTTATGAACATTACTTTTCTACACAGAAAGAAGCCAAACACAACCCCTAACCCTAAACCTAACTCTAAACTTAACCCAGTTTATTGTATTATTTAATGTTTCGTTTTTTTTAATTTGTCCCCTTTTCTAAACTGAAAGAAACCAAACATATTCCCTAACTGTAACACCTAACCCTAAACTTAACCCATAAACATGCAAAATAAAATTACAAAATAAAAAAATGCTAGAAACGAAATAAGTGTTTATTATATTATTTAATGTTTTTTTTTAATTTGTCTGTTTCAATTTAAAAAAAAAAGCATTATTGTATTATTTAATTTGTTCTTTTAATTTGTCATTGCTTTACAGTAGTGTGTAATGATTTTTTGCACCGAAAGTCTGTAATAGAAGTAAATAGGCCAAAATTTCTGCTTTCGCCAATATATGTATCCTGCACTAAATTACTGTACATTATGGCAGTAATGGTGGATGAATGACCAACAAGAAGTCCGATTTTTTCTTGTCAATAACTCCAAAATGGTAGGTTTCTTCATAATTTAATTGTTAATTCTAGTTCAGTATGTACATTTATACAGAATTATGATGATTTGGGAAAATTTTAAGAGATATTTAGCGCAGGTGTTAAAAAGCAAATTTACCAAAAAACCTTTTATTTAATCTTACTTAAATACCAACTTTGTGCAATCTATGAACATTACTATTATTTTTGTACAATACAAAACTAATTATTAATGTTTATATAAATTATTATTATTATACTCAAGGCTTGATTGTTCTTAAGATGTAGTTTATTGTGTTTTATTTATTCATTCTTACATCTCTTTTAGTGGTCTAATCCTAACAAGGCTTAAATCAAACCCCACAAATAACCCACTATAGCCCCTTTGTCTTTGTAGTACGTGTTCCTTTCATCCATTTGCTCAAACCTGTCAGATAGGTTTACGCACTTATCCTGGTGGTAAATGCACCAAAAATCTTAAGAAGATGAAAATCAAATCATGGTTATGAAAAAAATTACAAGTTCAGATGCAAACGTAGCAGAGAACCTACCATGTGGTTTCAAAAAACATTTTTTTAACTAATCAGAAGCTCCATAAAAATATTTTCACCAGACCTTTTGAATCTCCGTAAAACTGGTGATTTTTACTTACTGGGGTCGTATATCCAACTTGCTTCAGACTTTGCATATGTCATGACCAAAATGACACCAGAACTTTTAACAGGCTTATTTCAAAGGTACTGAAATTTATGTTTCTCATGTGCACATAGACACTCACTTCCCCACCCATACATTAACAATTCTCATCCCATCATTAAACATACATGGAAATCACCGAATTCTATTTTGTGAAAATGTAAATAAATTAGTTTCATGTTTATTTCACATAGGTATTTCCATCCTTTCATTCCAATTTTATTGCCCTATTTTCTTGCCTGCTGATGAATTGAAACATGACTTTTTCTTGCAGTTTTATTTTATGTCAAATTCTTCTCATCACTGGTCACTCCTTTTAATGTTGGCAGCAGACTGGCTGTCATGTATCACATACAAGTCTTACTTTTCTCACGTCTACTTCTCACACCCTGTGAGCAGTAAATTCCCCAAGCCTCTCTTCTTCATTGTACCGCAAAACATTCAACTGTATCTTTCTGAGTGGTAGTAAGAGTCTCCTTGTAGCTTTTATTCTTCTTAAAACTTCCTCATTCCGCACATGCTATGTTGTCCATAAAATTGCATTTTTTTTTGTTAGAGTTCATGTACTGAAGCTGTAGAGAACTGTTTACACTGTAAAGAATTCAGTTTTTTTCTTATTTTTAGATGGTAGATTTGATTTTCATACTGTTTCCATCTTTTTTAATACTGTCTTTTTGTTACAGAATGCTTAGTCTGGTCAAAAAGAGCAAACCCTGAAATACTAGTCAGAACTCTGACAGCCCTGAAATGGTGGTTTGAACACTGTGGTCATGGAATGCTGGGAGTGATGAATTGTCTTTGTTTAAATTTTAACAAAAGACCCTCAAAACTGCATGAAGACAGTATGGTTGTCAGTATAGAAGAATACAGATGCCTCTCTGCTCTGAGATTCCTTAGTGAGAAGTATGTAGGGATGGGTAGCTGGCCAAACTGTTGACATCTGTCCACTCTATCACCATTTTCCCCTAACTTCCTCCAAATTACTACGACCATGTCTCTTCACTCCCTGCATTAAAGAGAAATAAAAAACTAAGAAAATTGTCCGTCGTTTAGAAAATTGTCCGTCTGTTAGACAGTGCAGGTGCCTGAAGAATTGCTGATAGAACACAAGCAGCTAGAAATGACACAAAATGCAGCATTTTTCATTTCTGAAATCCAAATCTTTTGAATTGCTTACTTGTAACAGGAGTTTTGCATATTGCAGTTTAAACATTGCTCTTATAATTTAATTGAAGCAATTGTGCAATCTAATCCTTAGTTTGTATAGAAATAAGAAATGATCATTATCATTGTCAGTGCTTTGGTAGGTTTTGATATTGGTACTGTTTTCCTATAACTTTTGTTGATAGTATAGGGGGTCAGATGTCGATCAAATGCAGATCACTATCTGACAGAATGATAAGATAAAGTCATTCTCATGTGATTTTTATAAATGTGTATAATAAATGTTCAGATAATTTAGTTGGAAAATACAAGAAGTGTCTGGTGATTTCTTACCTCAAATTTTGTTGAGTGCTAAGAGATAAATGTTACTATTATGGCCTAAAAACGAAAAAAGGAGCCAAAATTTTTGTTGATACATGTGTTGAAAGCCTGTCTGTGTTGACTGCTTGTCTGATATTGAGAATGTGACATGTTTGTGCGTGTAGAAAAGAAAAGTGGGATTGATTCTCATTGATTTAGAAAGAGCAAATTAATAATTATAATTGTAATAATTATTTTATAATTATTTTTTACACTATAATTATTTTTTATTTATGTATTTTTTATGGACAGGACACTAGTCAAGTAGAGTGTCTGGTTCTTGTCTTTTGCTGAACTTTTCCAAGTTCACAACTATCTTAAAGCATTCTTTATCCTTAAATCAGAAAACATACAGAAGATTACATTAGCCTAATATTAATGTGAAAAATTAATTGAATAAAGAGATTTTCAAATATTATCTATTGTTTGTTTCTGATTATCTCTTAGACTTTAAAATTTATGGAATGTTTTATTAATTTATTTTTTTATATTTTTGCTAAGATTTGGCAAGTTTTTTTAGTTTGGAAAACTACCAATTTAGCAACTATTGTGGCAATTTTTAAAACTGATGCACCATGTTAAAAAGATTCAAATTCTAATTGATGAAGTATGACAACCAAGACAATTTTTGCTCCAGAAAAGAATGAAATGAATGTTTAATGTACTTCATAAATTATTCACTTTCAGAGCTATCCCTTCATTCTTGTTATTATCACAATGTTTCGGCTGTATTTCCAGCTGACTTTCTTCAGGTGCTTACTAATCTGGTACCTTTAGAAAATTTCAAACTTAACACTCTATTGAACTTATGAGAGTAGATTGTACTCAAACTACTGTTTATGTCTACAGATATCTTGTCTTGTTCTTATTGAATACAGTTATTGCACACCCTGTTTCCATTATGATTGTTTTCGTTCCACTGACCATGTTTAGGGATATCTTGTCTTTTTCTTATTTGGTACTGTTCAGTTATTGCTTGTACTGTTTCTACTGAGTCTGACAGCTGAACAAGAACAATCTACCTCCATAGATTAAATACAGGGTTCAGTTCAAAATTTCCTCAAGGTTACCCAGATCAACAGACACCTGAAGAAGGCCTAAGAGCGCATTGGCCAAAATAAAGATATAATGAAGATAAAGATGAGGATATCTGACTTTATCTCATCATGAATTGATTGAAACAATAACAACTGAAACAGCTTTGATGTCATTATGACTGTTTGATATAACCCTAACAACATTTTAGTCATAAGAAATACTTATAGTAGTCTGTAGTATTTGTAAAGAAAAACATTAAAAAGCAATATAAATTAAGATTTGATAAAATGAACAGATTAGTGCAGTGGTTCCCAACTGATTTGGGGCCATTGCCTTACTTTGGTATTTCTAAAATTCTGGTACCCCCTCCTGTAATATTTAATTCTCGCATATTCAAAATTTTACTGCAAATCATGTGAAGGAAGCTTAAAAGGCCATTAGCTTGGTCTCTAAACAAGCCTCCAAAGAAAATGGTGTCCATGAAAGAGAAAAATTTAAAAAAACAAAAAGACAGTTAAATATATATAGTTCCAAAACATAGAGAATTGAAAGGCAGAAATATAAAATATTTGAATGAAATGTTATTCTGTAATATAATTTAATCAGTTTAATCATGAAATAATAATGTAAAATAAAATTTAAGCTCATGTTGTTATAATAAGCCAAAGGGTGCACATCCTATGCATGCCCCACCAAAATATTACCATGTCCCACCGGTGGGGCATGCATCCCACATTGGCAATCATTGGATTAGACAGATTCCAATTATTGCACACACATTATTAGAATATATTCTGTTAATTAATCAGTTTCAGACAAAATAAAAAATTCTTTTTATTGAAAATTATAAATAGGATAAAATAATCCTTCCAACTAAAAATAAAATTTAATTAACTTATAATTTATATATAAGGATACAAATAACACAGCATTTAAAATCTATAGGAAATTATTAATCTGAAAAGCTTCATCCTTTAAGCATGTATAGCTATTTACTTATTAAAAATGTTATATTCTTCAAACAACATACATTCAAATTGAACCAAGCATTTTTCTGTTAAATATTCATGTCTGGTATAAATTAAGTGACAGTGCATCAAGTAGTCAGTCCAAGTAACAATCTGAGTAGCAGTCCACATAACAATCTGAGTAGCAGTTCAGGTAATAATCTGTGTCTAGTTTATTTCTTGTATGAAAAGAAGAATAGAATGGGCTAAAAAAAAAATGAAGAAAAAATTTCTGGAATATAAAAATTTTGGATTTACGTTTCATTTGTTTTCGTCCTTTTCTTTCCTTTTCTTTTGTGAGTTGAATATTTTTACAAGAACAATTTTACACTCCCTCAACCTTCTTATAAATCAATTGAAAAACAATAATTATATGTTATTGAAAATGGCTTACCTCATTCAGTTGTATCTGGTATAGCAATTTATTAAACATGGGAGTATAAGTGTTGCGATACTCAAAAAATATCTATAAAAACAAAAACATAATTCAAGTTTTAGTCAATGTTAGTTAATAAAGAAAATGAAGTTGGCTCATAAAAAATAAAAATGAGTTTTAATGAATCAATAATCAAGAAATCATAATGTATTTTGTTAGTATTTCAACAAGAGCATTGTGGGTATAAACAGTGTGGATATAGGAATCAACACTACATAGTGACTGGTAATTTCACGCCTTAACTGATAATCAAATCAGACTAACTAAGACATAAAAATGCCAGTTATCAAGTAGAGTGGATTTTTATACCACTCAATAACCCAACTCCAGGTAGATCTTAGTGATTTGTCAGTCCAGAAATACCTCCACATATCAAGGTCTTTTGTTAGTAGAAGTAGTGAGATTGTATCCATCACTGGCTTACTAGGCTTGTCACACAACTTACAGTACCTGGTATTCTCCAGCGTTCTTTCATTTGAGTACTGACCAGGCACACGCAGTCATTATAAAGAACTAATATGGTAGTTACAATTCCTTTGGCTATATTCCAATATTCTTTGCGAACCTGGAAGTGTGAAATGGCCTCGTATGACATTGTGTGTAACAGCTATTGAGAATAAGGCCACACAAATAGAGTACATTTAAATACAAAAGTGGACACTAAGGTCAACACCAAATGGCGACAGTCTGTTTCAGATTTGAATGCAATCTTCAGGTCATGTGTATTGTGTGTTGGCTTGACTATTTATATATGCTGATACATTATAGGCAGTAAGGTCTATTGTATTTTACTAATGGTTATTGTGTAGGTGGCAATGGTTATATTGTGAATAATTCTAGAAGCTAGTGAGTAGAAATAATTGTGGATCCAGATGCAGTGGATATTTCACAGTGTTACATTATAAAATATATAACATATATATAAAATACAAAATATAATATATATAATACAATATAAAATATATAACTTAAGATAATGCAATAGACCTTGTTACTCATAATGCATATATATCTTTAAAGCCATATGTGTATATATTATATATATGTGTGTATATATATATATATATATATATATATATATATACACATTTTTATATATTTTTTCTTTATATCTTACTTTTATAGATACAAATATTTAAGTAAATGCTCTGTTTATAATACACAGTACTAACAACACAGCCATTTAGGAAATTTGTCATTTAAAAGCAGTAACTGTGTAGGATACAGATTAGATTCTTGTCAGAGGACATATATTTTCTATGAAATTTCTCAGATATTCAAGCTGGTAAATCGTTAATACTGTTTATTATAAACAGAGCATTTACTTAAATAATTGTATCTATAAAAATAACATATAAGCAATAAATATATTAAAATAGTTGTTGGACTGAGTTTATTTCATAATATATTATGTCATTTGTTTACGGTAAGATATGCTTCGAGGAGATATGAGCATTCAAGAGAAATCATGGCAAATTTGTAGTTTAAAAGCAGTAATTCAACCTTGCTAACCAGATGCTTCCTCTGTAGCTAAATAGTAGAGTATGACAGGCTATATCACGGTTCCGTGTGGGATACAGGTTCGATTCCTGTCAGAGGACATATTTTCTATGAAATTTCTCAGATATTCAGGACATATATATGGGTCAGTGGTGCATTGTGGGTAGTCTATTTTGGTGGTTATTTTACTGAAAGTCGTTTATTTGTTTATTTATTTATTTGGGTTAAATTATTTTGCCTGTCATTATTTGTTTTTATTTTTTATTTTTATTTCTTATCTTATATATTTATTTTTTATTTTTTTATTTTAATCAGTGTTTTTGTTAATGTAGTAAAAATTTGTTTATATCGCTTATTTAATAGTTTTGTTTTGATTTGGGAAAATAATTAAAGCTATTTATTCAATTTTGTGGTTGATTGTTGTAGTTTATCCTATTATTTTGGCAGGAACAGTTTTTAATTTGTTTATTACTTTATGTATTTATTTGGATTGATTATCTTTATTTGTCTTTTTGTTTTTTTAACGGTTAATTTATTGGGATTGGTTTGTTAGTTTATTTATTTGGATGAATTTAGGTTAATTTATTTTACTTGTTTTTTATTATTTATTTATTATACTGTATATTTTTATTTACTCTTTTCAGTTTTCAATTTTTAAGTAACATAGTATTTTTTTAGCATTATATAACAGTTATAATTATGTTTTTCATCCAATTTTTGGTTTAATTTTTATCGTCTAACTAATATTTTGGTCATAATGGTTTGTTAATTTGTTTATTATTTACTTGATTTCTTTGGGTTCATTGATTTTGTTTTTATTTTTATTTATTTATTCTATTTCATCTATTCTAACGGATATCATTTGGCAATTTGTTTGGGTTAATTAATTTTGCTTATTTAATTGTCATTTTGTTTATTTTATTTTTTCAGTTTTTGATTTTTAAGTAACATAGTAAACATTTGTTTTCATCTCATTTTGAGATGAGCTCGGATCTTTTATTTAATAATTAATTTTGGTCTGGGAAGGTAATGATAGCTATTTTTTCCTCCAAGCAAAGTTTGCAAGTTTTATTGGTTGTTGTAGGCTGATGATCTTTTCCTTATTTTCTAAGATATTTTTGGTGTGATGTGCATTTTGTTTTTTAATTTCCCAGATATACTTAGAAAGCATTGTGCTGTTTGCATATTTACTCTTTGTGAAAGATGTTTTGTGTGTATAATTTCTTTGTTTCCAGGGTCCTTCAGTTATTCCTATGTATACTTTTTCTTCATTATCTGGTGATTTTATCGTGGCTTGGTATATTACGTTGTTTTGTAAACAATTATCATTTAAGGGACATTCGTTCTTTATTCTGCAGTTACATGTGGGTTTAATTCGTTCGTGTGGTTTGTTGATAATTTTCCTGTTGTGCTTTTTTATTATTTGTGCCATGTTCTTGGGGCAACTGTAGCTGATTTTTACTGTGTTTTTGTTGAATATTTTGTGTAGGGTGCTTGATTCTGGGAAGTGTTTGTGTAAGAGTTTGAAGAATATTTTTCCTACATTTGTTTTTACATTTTTGGTATATGGTGGGTTGAACCATATGATATTTCTTTTCCTGTTGGCCTTTATTGTGTTCTGTAGTGAGTATGTGAGTGTTGCTGGGAATCCACTATCTTTTAGGGCTGTTTTGTAGTCTTTTTTAGCTTTGTTAAATATGGATTCATTGGAGGAATTGTCGGAAAGCCTGCAGTTAATTGATTTTGGTATTTTTGAACTCACAAGGACACATGGCACAGTGGATAAAGGCGTTAGTTAGATCCAGTGACAGGACCCAAAGAGTGTGTACCTGGTTAAGGTGGTGGAGAATTTGGAGAGGGGAATTAACAGGAGATAACTGATAACTGACATCCATTAAACATGGCATGTGGAACTAGAACAGTCTACCCAAGTGAGCAAAATAAAGGGTTCAGTTTGACATTTCAACCACCTGAAGAAGGCCAGAGTGTACAATGGCCGAAACGTTGTAATAAATATGGCGACAAAGATGAGGAAATAGTCCGAATAATGTAAATAGTGTAAATAATACCTCATCTCAGAAATATAGACAGATACTGAAGGGCCGAAACGTAATAAATATGGCGACAAAGATGAGGACAATAGTCCGAATAATGTAAATAATGTTAATTTTTTGGTTTTGCAGCAACTTGCAGTATTGGGTAAAACTACCTCTAGTGACAATGATTCTATGATCAATTTTCTCCTATAGTAAATTTGTTATAACTGATCCGTATGCTGCAGTATCTGGAGTGTTTAGTATTTACTAATTCCTCATCATAAATGTTTATGATGCATTCAGCCTATGAGCCATCACAGTTCTCATACAAATTCCAGATCATAGTTTCTCTTTTGGAAAGGTTTATGTTTATATTTAGCCAGGCTTTAAAGAAACATTGATAACTCTTGTTATGATTAAATATTCTTGTTTGTGGTACCATTCTTCTTCTATGCTTCTTGGGTATGACAATAAACATCTGGCATCAAGGTCTCTGATCTGAAGGTTTTGAAGAATGTGGAACTACCTCTGAATTTCTGTTGTTCCCAGGTGCACCATGGTAGTAGCACCAGTTAGGGTCCCAGTTACAGGCAAATAGTTAATCTCCAAACTGGAGTCAAAACACAATGAAAGTATAAAGTATAGTAAAAATACCAGCAACACATTTTTGAAAAAAAATATTGCCTACAATACATCTGACAAAAATCCTCTTTACAAAAATATGTCAATAAAACCTAATCTACAAACTGATTTCTTACAAAGAATACATATTCTATTCCTACAAACCTATCCTAAAAATTTTGTCAGCACTAAATAACCCATTGTGATTGATATGCCATAAAACAGAATAAACCAATCTTCTTCTATGTGCCTTGTTCAGGACATGGAGAACATGGCTCTCCACAAATTCTTGTCCTTTGTAGCTCTTAGTAAGTTTCATCATTTGCTATTATCCTACCCACAATAAGCTTCTTTTGGTAGGGGTTAGTCATTACTCTCCTCTGTCCCTCTTGCCACAGCTGCCCATAGCTATGTTCAGTGCAAAGTTTCTATAAAATCCTCCAATCCAATCTTCCACATTTATTCTCTATATATCCAGTTCTGTGCCTTTTCTTCTTCTCTTATGTGCCATGTCCCTTCAGGACTTTAGCGATCATGGCTCTCCACAATTTCCTGTTTTTTGTAATGCTTAATAAATTTTGTCTTTTTGTTATATCTTCTAAACCCTGCTCTGCCATCCATTTACTCAAGCTCATTAGGGAGGTTATGCATTGTTTTCCTCTTGCCTTCAATCTGTCCTGTGAGTATCCAATTTTCCAAGTCCTTTTTCCTCATTATGTATCCTCAACTGTCTCTTCCTGATGTTAAGTATATGTGTCCTTTTTGTTTCCATTTTCTCAAAAACTTTGTTGTCACTCACATGTTCAGTCCATGATATCCTCAGCATCCTTCTGTATTACCATGTTTCTGTTGCTTTAAATCTCTTCATCTCTGAAGATACTGTCCAGCATTCACTGTCATATAAGAAGACTGATATTACATAACATCTTAGTTCTCTGCTTGATTTCTAACAAATTTTTCTCTTTCTTAATACTTTGCTTAGCTTTTTTAGTAGGAAATAAACTGATATCTTTTGTTTTTGTGCCATACTGCAGGGATTCTTGAATGGGAGGCTCTGAGCTCCCTGTGAAGGAAACTTGATTCAAAGTGAAAAAATTTTAACCTGAGGACATAATGTATTGAAATTATTTTTTTTTCATTTGGCTAAATTAATAAAGTAATTAAGGTCCAATAAATTGTCTGAATGATTGCCACTGTAAAAGTATAATAGTGAAAAATTACAGAAATGAAGGGAAGTCATGAAGAAATTAGGATCACAAAGAGAGATATGGGAACTCGTATTCTGAGATTCACTGCGTTAAAGGTTGTTTGTCATACTAGGAGGGTGCTGGAATTTTCTCAACCTGACCAACAAATCCTTCCAGAAAAAAAAATGGTAGTGGGTTAGGATGAGAATTTTTTCGGTATCCACTATATAAAACAAGTATCATGAATAAGGCACAGTGGAAGGATAGTGGATAGTGGCTTGGATTGAGGAATTGGAGAGCAGAGTTCAAATTCCATTCAAATCCATTACATTCACTTATGTCCTAATACCCTTGCGAAAGGTATGAATCCTCTTCTTTTCCTTCCAGCTATAGGTAAATAACATGACAGACTTGGATGGCAACTGGTCTACTGGAGAAAGAAATGGCAACCTACTGCGGGAAAAAATCTGCTTTGTCAATCATGTATCGAAAGATACATGGTCGCCTAAGTGTGTATCATGCATGGCACATAACTGACTGACATTCCAGTTGAATCCATTACAGTCACTTATGTGCTAATACCCTTGGGAAAGATATGAATCCTCTTCTTCTCTCCCAGCTATGGGTAAATAGCAGGACAGACCAAGTTATTTAGCCTTGGATGGCAACTGGTCTACCACAGAAAGAAATGGCAACCTACTGCAGGAAAAAATCTGCCTCATCAGTCATATAATTAAAAGATACATGATTACCTAAGCATGTATCACATATGGCACATAACTTCCGAAAGGTTGTTAACAGAAACATTACACACTCAGTGCTTTTTTCAAATTCTGTGTTAATATAAGTATGAAGTCATTAAATATTTCAATTTTCCTTACATTTAAATCTTTGTGAATACTATTTCCATGGTCACCACATTGAAGTTGAATCTGCATGAACTGTAAAGAAAAACAAAAGGTCATTTTCAAAGAATAAAAATTAGGGTTGTGATAATCTTCAAGAATTTTTTATAATAATGTTTACCAAATACAAGTCTAGCAAACCATTCAAGGTAAAGAATGACTATTTAATTACTGTTTATAAATGGTTATAAGGTGTGCAATATTACTGAAAGATCATGTGATATGACTGAAGTGAAGATAATGAGATTAAGAGGGAAAAATATCAATTGTCCTTTGACTTGAAGAGATCAAGAATTTTGGATTCAGGGAAGCATCTATTTTGGGAATCTGTTCTACAAAATAACAGTTTTTGGGAAAACTTTCTCCTTACATTTAGAATATGGAGTTAATGAGGATGCTTTGACCCTGTGGACGCATAGCATCTCTTAGCTGATAGGCTTGCAAAATTGCATCTGTGGGGAAAGAAGCTGCAGATTGGAGAATGTTTTCCTCCATATAACCATACGTGGTTGAGTGGTTTTGAACTCTACCAAGGCTGGAAAGTGATCCAGTTCAGATTTCTTTTCTTTTTTAAATCCTTTCACCCCCAAGCAAGGCAATAATACCACTAAGACGCAAGGGGTTACTAGGAGTGAAACAGAATAGGACGACTTTAGAAGGAACCAAAAACCAAAAACGAGAATTATTAACTATGGGAAACCAATGGCTTCTGTTATGAATTATAGGCATTTAAAAATGTTTGTTTTGTAGTTTATTTTGTTCAGGTTAGGGTTCAACTGTTTTATGTATATAGTTTCAAGAATTTTTAGTTTTTGTTTATTGTTTTCATATTTAAGTATAGTTGTGTTTTCAACAAGGATTTTCCAGAATTGTGTACACGGCCAGGCATATACTTAATACTTCTCGTTTTCACTCTCGCGTGGTAATATATGACGTCATGAGCTGGGACTCAATTTTCACTTCTGCATCTCGTATACACTAGTTAGTTGTTGCTTTGAAATTTTTCATGCAACAAAAACAGACTATCATTATTGTTTCATGCATTGGTTGATATATTGAAAAGTAATTGTCATGTTTGATAATGGCTTATGTAAACCAAAAGCTTAGATTGGATTTAAACATGTATCAATATGGTGATTTCTTTTTGTCCTTCAATGATAATGTTATTATGCTTATCAGATAATATGAAAGGAACTTACTTAAAATAAACAGACAAAACTTGTCTATATTATTTAATGAAACATGCATCAATGAAAAATTGCTGCCTAAATATACACTATATATATATATATATATATAATTATTTTTATAAAAAAAAATTTATAACATAAGTATGTTATAAAATCACTACAAAAATAGCCATTTTGTTTCAACACACTCTGTGTCTTATCAAGTGATGGTGTTGAGCACTCTTTTAAGAATAGTAATTGTTGGTTATTGGAATTCATTCCGTGTATACCAATTATATACTTTGATATATATATATATATATATATATATATATATATATATATATTACATAGAATAGAAATTCAAAATTACAATACTTGAATAGCTATTTCACCCTACAGTTGCAGGATTTTTCAATGCCAAGGAGTGAAGAAATAAAATAAAACAGTAGCTTAAAAATTTTAAACATTTAAAGAATAAAGAAAGAAGAAGAGAGAATGATGATAAAGTAAAAGAAAAAGGGAAAAATGAAAAGGAGAATATAACTAAGGATGCAACAAATCATCTGGACTAAGTATAAACCCTGGTGTCTGAATCCTAATACTCCCCCCTCTATCACAGAGGGGGAGTATTAGGATTCAGACACCAGTTAAAATAACCTTGACCCATATTTTAAAATATTAACATCTAGTTTCTATAACAAAAACTACTTAAAGTGAATTAAAATTTTAAAATTTAAAAATTAGAGATTTTTTAATTATATTTATAAAAAAAAAAATTAAATGGTAACATCTAAAAAAGAATAATTAAATGGTAACATCTAAAATAAGTAATATACAAATATTAATACGTATAATATGATAAAATAATAATAAAAATAAATTAATTAAAAATTCAATAGTAAGGAAATATAAATTAAATTTAATAAAAAATAAAACCATTTAATAAATAAATTAAATATTAAATATAAATTAGAAAAATAAAAATTTAAAAATGTAAATATAATAAATTAAATTAAATTTAAAACAATTTATAAATGTAAATATGAATTAAATTAAATATAAATTAAAAATAAAAATTTAAAAAAACTAAAAATTAATTTTAAAATAAATTGAAAAATAAATAAATGTAAATATGAATTAATTATTAAATATAAATTAGAAAATAAAACCATTTAATAAATGTAAATATGAATTAATTATTAAATATAAATTAGAAAATAAAACCATTTAATAAATGTAAATATGAATTAATTATTAAATATAAATTAGAAAATAAAACCATTTAATAAATGTAAAATGAATTAATTATTAAATATAAATTAAAAAATAAAACCATTTAATAAATGTAAATATGAATTAATTATTAAATATAAATTAAAAAATAAAACCATTTTAATAAATGTAAATATGAATTAATTATTAAATATAAATTAAAAAATAAAACCATTTAATAAATGTAAATATGAATTAATTATTAAATATAAATTCAAAAAATAAAACCATTTAATAAATGTAAATATGAATTAATTATTAAATAAATGAAAATAAATTAATTAATATAAATATAAAATATATATATAAATAAAATTAAATATTAAAAAAATAATATATAAATTAAATTTAAAATTTTTAATTATTTTTATTCTCACTTACTTTATATTTTCTTTTGTCCAATTGAAGAGATTTAACCAATTTGATCTGCCATTGCTTTGTCTTTGTATTGAATATCAACTTCAAAGCATCTTTTAGATGAGTGTCATTGGTGATAAATTTCAGATTCCTACTGGTTACATTTATATTCAAGAGAATTTTGTTTACTGTAAAAGACAAAATAGCAATTAATACAGAACAACTAAGCAACAAATCTTTGTAATATAAATGACCAATGAAAAGTATGCTCTGACCTTCTTTAGGATCTGTCTATATTTCTGAGATGATGTAAATAACCAATGAAAAGTAAGGATTTCTAACTATCACTGGAGACAGGATGAGTTTTGTGATCTAACTTAAATGGGGCATTGTCAATTATTATCAATCTTGAGTATCTCTTTCATTTTAATTGTAGTTACTTTAATTCAAAACTCTGCAAAACTACATTCTATGGCTTTAAATAAATGGTACAGATTTGAAATACAGTCTATGTATGTCTATATTTCTGAGATGATGTATTGTAATTATTTACACTATTTACATTGTTCCAACAGTTGTCCCCATCTTTATTGTCATATTCATGACGTTTCAATTATTGTATGCTCTGACCATCTTCCGGATCTGTCTATATTTCTGAGATGATGTATTGTAATTATTTACACTATTTGCATTGTTCGTACTGCTGTCCTCATCTTTATTGTCGTATTCACAACATTTCAGTTAATCAACCCCAGTGGATGAAATAAAGGGTTTGGTTCAAATTCCAATCACCTGAAGGAGGCCAGAGCATACAACAGCCGAAACATTGTGAATATGGCAATAAAGCTTTTAGTCTTTCAACAAGATTTAAAGACATATTGCACTCTTCTTGGAGGGCCTGTCTTAGCCTAGCAACGACCATATCATTTAAAATATAAAATTCAACCATTACAAAATTTCAAATCTAAACCTTTAGCACTCTGCATTATTAATATTACTTCCCTTTCCACTGTATTCTTTTTTAAGGCTTCTCAATTGCAGTCTCTTTATTGTTAATTTTACTCAAAGGTGTTTTCTGTTGACATAGAAGGATATGACAACACAACTATGAAATTCAAACACACTATTGTTCAGGGATCAAAGTCACCAACAGTAGGATAAACTTTTTGTACAGCAAATGAAGTCACATTTTCTGGTGACTGTCAGAAACTATTAACTTTCATGGTGGTTTAAATTCATTTATATAGTAAGTGCAATGAAATTACTTTCTGTATTGGGTATGATGACAAACTACACTCGCATCCTGGGAAAGATGATAAACTACGTCCAACAGCAAGGCCTCTGATCAGGAGGTTTTGAGAAGCATGGAACCTCCTCTTAATCACTGGTGTTCCCAGGTTCACCCTGACCCGGGGTGGTAGCACCTGTTAGGGTCCTAGCTATGGGCAAATAGTTACCCCCCACCCCAAACTGGAGTCAAAACACTATGAAAGTGTTTTATGGGTTTTAATACCAGCAATACATTTTTGTAAAAATATTACCAGCAATGAATTTTTGAAAAAAAAAATTACCAACAATACATTTTTGAAGAAAAAAACATTACTAGAAATACATTTTTGGAGAAAAAATTATTAGCAGCAATACATTTTTGAAAAATATTACTGGAAATACATTTTTTGGAAAAAAATATTAGCAGAAATGAAACTCTTGTCAGCATTAAATAACCCATTGAGGTTGATATGCCGTAAAACAAACCAAACCAAACCAAACCAAACAAAAATTATTTTCTTGAAATTTATTATTAGATAAAAAAAAATGAGAACTATTCTTATTAATTTTTGTTAATTTTTACTAATTAGTCAAAGTTAAAATTAAAAAATACTAATAAAAAAATCACTAATAATTTTTTATCTTCATTTTTTATATATTTTATAAAGTCTTTTTATTTCTTTGATATGAAAAACCTATCATTTGAATTTAAAGATTTGTACTTTTTGAGCTGGGAATGGATAAAATAAATAACAGCAAATTTAAAATTGCATTTTTCTTTACTTTTCTTTGTAAGAAAGATTTTAAAACATTTCAATCCAACTAATGTAACAAGGCACTAAGATACAAGGGGTTACTGAGTGTGAAAGAATGTGAGAATGAACAATAAAAGAACAAGAATTAAATAAACAGAAGATAACATTGCATTTCAATTTTTAAAGGTCAACATTAACTGGAAAGCAAGAAGCCAGAAGAAAGAAGAAACTGTTAGGATAGGACTTACGGTTTCATCCAGCAATTTCAACTGTAAAATGGTGAGACTTAGCTGCCAATCTAGTACTGAACTTAAATTCATTTGTGAAAGAGAAAGTTCACCAGAACAATTATCATGAAAATATAAAAAAGGCACAGACAAGCTACATTATTGTAGTGGGAAAGTGACTGAAGTTGAGATGCCAGGTCATGATCAATAACATTGCACATTTATCTTTGGATTCTATCAAGGATCTCTAAATACATAGCAGAAGAACCAGACTAGATGTGATAGCAATATTCAAAGCAAGAATGAATGGTGGACTTATAAATGTATAAATTTATAAAATGTATATACGTTTTAATTTTAATTTAATTTTTTAAAAATTTAGTTTTATGTGTTGTGTCCTTTGTGGGTGAACTGGCTCTCCACAACTTCCTCTCCTTTTTAGGTCTTGTCAATGCTTGTCTTTTTACTATTCCACTCCCAGTTTTGCCATCTATTTACACAACTTGTTAGATATGTTACAGTTTTCATTTTCTATTTTGTCTTCAATATATTCTGTGAGTGTCAAATTCTGTAAGCCTTCTTTCCTCATTATGAATTTCAGAAATTTTGTCTGTTTCTTTCTGATTCTAAGTATAAGAGCCCTTTTTGTTTTAACTTGCCTAAAAATTTTCTCATTGATCACATACTCTGTCTATGATATTCTCAACATCCTACTGTATAGTCACATCTCTGTTGATTTTAGTCTTCTCTTCATTGATAAAGATATGGTCCAGCATTCACTGTCATACAGGAGAATTGATATAACATAACAGTTTAGCACTTTATTTTTTTCTAATGAAAATTTTTCTGCTTCTTGTTTAGCTTTTGGAAGGCATATTTCACTGTTCCAATGCTGTGATTTCTGTGTAACATTTTGTGTCATGACACTTTCCACAATGTTAAATTTATTTTGTACAGAGCGCTCATTTAATAAACAAAACAACTCACATTAAAATACAATGTTTTTCATTCTGGGGAAAGAATTTTAAAATGTTTTCAAAAATTTTAAACTTAATATTTCATCACAAGGCATTATGAAGTTTTATGACTCTTAAATTTAAAAAAAATAAGATTAAAAAGTATATCCCTTCTTGACAAATGATTTTATCTGTGATGCCATTTATATTTCATACACGTATTCTCAAATACAAATTATGGTAATTCTAAATACAGTCTAACCTCGTTAATCCAGCATCCTTCAGACCAGGACATTGTTGAACCACAGAGCATGTTGGACAACAGAAATCATACATAAAAACCCTATGTAAATGGTCTTGCCAGCTCATTCCACACACACACACACACACATATATATATATTACTGGGTTATCAAAGGCATAACAAAGCTTAAAACAGGAAATAAAATAATCAATAATGCTTCTGAACAAGGATTTTATTGTTTCATGCAGTAACGACAGCTTTTCAAACGTCGATAAAGCTTTATCCTTCTCAAGCATTATCATTTGCCCCTCTTGGGTAGCATCCTGGATGGGTAAATATGCAGCTATATATAAGAAATGAGCAAGTGCATATCACCAAAACACTCTGCTGTTGTCAGCTGCTGTGGAAAGTTGAAAAGAATGTGTGGCTCTGATCTCATAGCCACTGAATGAACTAATGGTGGCTGATTCCAAAATGTGCCAGGCCATGAGAGTTGCCAGATCACAGAAGTTGGGCTATATATTTCATTTCTTAATTTTTTCATACCATGCAAGGCAGTAAAGCCACTAAGACACAAAGGGTTACTAGGAACAGAAACAGGAACAAATGGGAAAAGAAAATAGTAATCTGGAAGACAGTAGATAGCAATTGACATTGCATTTAATTTTTGGCAAATTAAAGTTGGCTGGAAAGCATGGAGCCAGAAGGGAGTTCCACAGTTGAGAAGTGCAAAAAAAAGAAACTCTTAGCATAGAATTTATGCCTACATCTAGCTAGCTCAACTGTAAATTGATGAGATCTCAATACCAATCTAGTATTGCACTTAAATTCAAAAAGTCTAGGCACCATAGCAAAGAGTTCATCCAAGCAATTACCATGAAAATATTTAAAGAAAAGACACAGAGAGGCAGCCTTACCTATATATATATATATATATATATATATATATATATATATATATATAAATGTTTCTAAAAATACCAGCATAAAAACCTATCTCTTTTGTAATTTACGATTAACATTTCTGATAATGAATCAAGATGGTTGAAAGTTCTCAAACAACATTATTAACTTCAGTTTTTTTACAAATTTGATCTAGATGTATAATAACTTACATGATAACTAAAATGTAATAAAATAATAAACCAATCTTAATTAAACTTTTCTGAATTAATATTTGCTGCCTAAGTATATACACCCTTGTGCAAATTAATTGAAACAAAATGAATAATTCTATTATTATTTACTTTTTTCATTTTTTATAATGAATCATGACCGAGAGCACATCTCGACTACTCTTCCTTAAAGAACTCAATAATGTAAAACAGACATTAATTAACAATGGCTTCCCTAAACACCTTATAGATCACCAAATTAGACTATTTCTCCCCAAAGTAAATAACAATGATGGTGAACATACAGTCAAAAATAACACAAATATTTTCTACAAAAATCAAATGCATGTTAACTACAAACAAGACGAATCTTCACTTAGAAATATCAGAAAGAAATACACAACCCTAACTGACCTGAACAAAAAAATCAAATTATCTATTATAAAAAGTTTAAGACAGCTAACCTTATCCTCAAAAATAATAACACACCAGCTAAGTTAAAATTACAACGAATGAACATTATGTATGAGTTCAAATGCCCCTTAAGGAACTGTGTTCCTGATTAAACAGAATTCATAAATAATTACATCAGTCACACTACTACATGCCTATCCAGACGCCTTACGTTACACCTATCTGACCATAACTTTATTAAAATCCATTTAAAGACATACACAAACTTGCCAGACTCCATCTGAAATATACTAGTAGAAAATACAAACATAATAACCTCATCCACATGTAAAAAAAAGATTAAAAATAATGAAATCCCCCACTTTATGGTCATTCATTGTTTTTTCTTCTCCTTGGACTTTCACTCCCTTTGTTTTATATATTTTGGTGTATATTTACGTATATTTTTAGAACATCCATTTTTAATTCCCTAATAAAATTTTGTGCCCTCACTGCAGATTATTTGAAATAAAAAAAGAAGAAAAGAATGAAAAATAAGAAAGTATTGATAAAAGAAAAAAAATTTCAATGAAAATGTAAAAATGTAAAAAATCAAATAGAAGACAAAGATAAAAGAAAAAATAGTATATGACCTATGTAGATGTCTGTGAAAGTGAATTTTTAAAAAATTTATATTTTCTTGCTTTGTTAGGTTCCTCGGCTAGTTCTGGCCAGCATGGCCATGATCAGGAGAAAAAAAAATCCCTGCTTGTTAGTATATATA